>APFE031098437.1:0-37790 GCA_000404065.3 Pinus taeda
TGCTCTAGAAGCTTCTAGATCACGAAGCTTCTCATCCTCTTTGGGAAAATTGCCTTTTTTGGATCATCATGGGTATACAAGTGAACAGAGCGATGCTAGGGTCAAGTATGATGTAACATGCGGTCATCGCTATTTTTAGTATCATAAGGGCAATGATTATCAAATTAGGGTTTTAGAGCTATTTCCTTCAGGAGAAGCTCAAGGCATTTTCCAATCAATGTATTAGGAAGGATTTGAGTTGCATATATGAATGAGTACACTGCATGATGGTCATGTTTCGGGCACTTCAGGGTATGTCACGGGGAAGTGAAGGAGGTGTGACAAAATATTGTGTAACAGATGCCCCCTAAAGCATGAAGGCAAAATGAGGAGTGATGGCTGAGATGCTTTACAAGATTTTGCAAGGGGGAGGACAAACACTGTTAGGAGACTTGCAAATCAAGGATGCATATACATATCTAATATCAAACATGAATCTATGACATGGCATGGGCGCAGTCATCCAAATGAGAAGGATCATTTGTAAATCTAAGATACGAGGTATGGACGTAGCCATCCGATATAAAAGGATCCTCATAAATGTAAAGTCCCACGGTATGGTCACAACCATCCATATAGCAAAAGCATGTGTACAATCATAAATAACACATAACTCCACATAGCCTGAGTCATATCAAACAAGACTTGGGGTCTTGCGTTCCATCCCAACTTGATCAAAGTATGAATTCTAACATGCGAATGAATGTGTCGAAGTCAAATATGCTAGAAAACCACCTAATTACCGGATAATGATGTGGACCGTTTACAGGTGCAAGAAAAACCACCAATAATGACAATGGCTCTCGATGTACGAAAATATAATCCATGAATGTGATAATAAAGTTGAATTTGAACACTCGTGGAATCACCCGATCGAAGGCCAATGATGATAACTCGACATCAAATGTGAAGAGCTTGCCATTAAGGCATGCAAGCTCTAAGGTACTGAAGGGGAGTTTCTAAGTCATCTTCCTAGATAATGAGCTAAAGACGACAGGAAGTGACCCATCAAAGGAGGGCCATAAGGAATCCCCCATCATCGACATGAAACAAGGAATAAAGTGGAATGAAATGAATAATATCCAAGACTGTAACGATAGGTTAGAAAATGTATAGGTAAATGACTGCAGATAGGACTTCTCTTGAACACTGGCGACACAACTCCGGAGTGTGGCAGCATTTGACTCGACATAGGACTAAATGTCATGATGACAACTGGAGTAGTCAGATGAGAGGCAAAAAAGGATCACCCAAACTCGGGAGGACAAGTGACTGAGAGAGGATATCCCAAACCCGACATGAGATACAAATGAGTGTCATGTTCAAGAGCGACATGCTGCATATACAAGAGATGTTTCACTTTCATTTTCCCCCGCTATTTCTAGCGAGTACCCCAATTATTTTTATCACAAGCTTGAAGGGCATAACATATTCTTGTCATATGAGTTCATCCCTCAGATGAATCCATCCTAGTAAGTTTTACGAATCCTAGGAAGGAGAAACTCAATCTCATCATGGTGACAAGTCTTTCGTTGTAAAAAAATTTTAATGAGTCCGACAAAAGAATAACTCGGTATCTTTTTCATATTTAGAGAGTTTGAAAAAGAGACAAGAAAGAAAACTCCATCATGTCCCTTTTTGTAATTTGTCCCTCAAACCTGAAAAGGTAGAAAACAATATTCGAAAGAACCTCTTGACCATGTCGATCAAGTTGTACCTTTTTCGTAAATAGTCTATCTCACTCTAGAAAATGGTTAAACTTATATTGAGTAGACGTCATTTCATTTACTTTTATGAGTTCAAAACGACAAGTACTCAACAATATTTTCATTTTTTGAGAGTCAGAAAAGAGCTCAAATATGACATTGCCTGGAGGAACGAGTGGGATAAAGGATAGCAATTGGTTCCAGTGATGATGGAACTTCTGAAAACATGTAATGGTCAATAGGCTGGCTAATAAGACCACTCATCGCAAATGTTCCTCAGGCAAGGGTAAAAAAAACAAATGAAAGTGTATGATCCACCAAAGAGATGGTGACGATGGAATGAAACAACCAAGGCTCATCTAGAAAGAATCAGTTGATAAAAACAACAATCATGAGATGTAAAGTGGGCATGGTTTCATTTTTACACAAGATTCAAACATGAGAAACTATGCTTGAGTAAACTTGAAGATGGTTTCATTTTTTCACAAGCTTGAAACATGAGAAACAACTATGCTTGGATTTGGTCTCATTTTTACACACGCTTGAAACAAAGATAAACTATGCTTGAGATAAGTTTGCATGCCCCCAACAGAGTGACTCAATTCGAGGTACATGTCCCCCAAGCTTCATTGCATTCACCTAAGTGGATGGAATGAAGGTTCACTTATGAGATCAAGTGAAAGACTCAACTGGGATTTTACGAGATCTAATCAAAGACTCGAATTGTAAGGGGATTTGTTTAATTTTTTAACGAGCTTGACACAAGAAAAGAACCATGCTTATGACACCTTGTTTCATTTTTTAACGCGCTTGACACAAGTAAAAGAACTCTGCTCATGGAGACCTATTTCATTTTTTAACAAGATTGACATAGTAAAAGAACTATCCTCATAGCCCTTGTTTCATTTTTTTAAGGATCTTGACACAAGACAAGGAACTTTGCTCCATATCCCTTTATCACAGACCAAAAGAAGCCATGGCTTCCAAGAGGTTCTCATCAGATGGGAGAACAAAACTCTGGAAGGGATACATGGATCCAAATGAAAAATCAAGCTCCAATGTCCCCAGTACATGGTGTACTACATCACTTACTATATCATCAATAGATGTGGGCATGGAACAGGTGGCTACATAATGAACCTGTGGCGGGGGTGATACCTCTTGCACATAAGAACCATTTAGGGAAGACGGTCGATGGGGAGTTGATTCAGGACCAATGAATGTAAGCTGATCAATGATCACAATGTTTCCTTCATGCGGGAAACACATCACTCGAAAGAGGGAAGGACAAGAGCTCCCATGACATAAACATTGTCATGACCAAGGAGTAGATTAAAATCCAATGGACCTTGGGCAACCATCACGTCTATATAGACAATCGTTTCTCCCAAAGTAATGGCGACTCCACTAGGGACAAAGACGATCCCTCTAGTCCAATGAGTTGGACTAGCAACCTAAGTGACAAACTACCAAACACTTTCGTAGGTTACGATTGAAAATAGAAACGAAGAAGATGGCCTACCTCGTTCTGATGATATCTTGATCTCTTTTATTGAAGACCTTGAATCAATTGTGTCATGAGCTCGTTCCTGCTACTCACAACATTTATGCATCTTCACAAGAGTTCAAGACACAAGAAGGCATGCAAATACAAACAACATATTCAAAAGCAACCTACTTAACTGATCAAGGAATGTTAAGATAGATGATACATGAACATACACATCAATGGAAAATGAACCAACAATTGTATATTAATAGAAAATAAGGGGAAGCATACAACCAAACCTTGATGTTGATAGGCTCTCCTTGAATGAATGTCCAAGTCCAAGCTAAGCTCTCCAAGCACACCTTCTCCAAGCCAAATGACTAGCATATAGGCACAATCTTAGCATAAGGGTGAAAATAGACATAAATCAACCATTTGGGAATGGGAGAGGATGAATATACAGGCTTCTAAAGGGAGTTAATATATCTCCAAAGATAGGATTAAGCCCTTATCTCAAGGAGGTAGCTCATAGGGATAAGCCCAAGAGGCCAAGTTGGAGGAATTCAACCTCATTTATGACAAACAACCTCCAGCTCGCCACTCTAGAAGCTTCTAGATCACGAAGCTTCTCATTCTCTTTGGGAAATTTTCCTTTTTGGGATCATCACAGGTATACAAGTGAACAGAGTGATGCCATCACAGGTAGAGTATGATGCAACAGGTGATCATCACTATTTTTAGTCTCATAAGGGCGATGATTCTCAAATTAGAGTTTTAGAGTTATTTCCTCCTTGGGAAGCTTAACGCATTTTCCAATCAATGTCTTAGGAAGGATCTGGGCTGCATATATGAATGAGTACACTGCATGATGGTCATGTTTCGAGCACTTCGGGGTATGTCATAGGGAAGTGCAGGAGGTGTGACCAAATATTGTGTAACAAATGCGGGCTATGTATCCTTCCTTGTCTGTCGGTTGAGGCAAAGTAGTTTTGGTATAGCTATATATGTATATGAATGTAAATGCCACCATGAGTTGTGTTATAAAGCTCCAATAAGTGGTATGGTTGTTATGTTGTTTTTTCTTTTCAATAGGTTGTTCATTGTAAATACTACATCGAGCTAAGACATAAAACTTGATGGACTGTATGTTTTGGTTTTCAACGGTGTTGTAGGTGTCATTGAACGCCGAGGACAATGTTCCCCTAAGTGGGAGGGGTCTGTAACATCCCAGGTTAAAAATCCATGTAATAAATTTAATAAAGACAAAATAAGACCAAGGTCATGGGACATGTATTCCAAGTTGAATGTTAGGCAAAACATCTTAACATGTTCATTTGGTTTTTTATGGCTAAGGGGAAATTGACAAAGGCAATAACAAAGGGTTTGAAAATGAAAGAGGCATTAATTGACATTTTATTTATGAAAATAAAAGAAATTAGGAGAAAATGAAGGTGAAATGTGACAGGTTGCATGTGAGGAGGAAATTGAAGGAAAAATAATGGAAATTGAAGAAATTAGAGGCCTCATTAATAAAAAGGCTTATGAGGATAATTTCACAACCTTTGTCAATTCCATTTTGGAGCTCTCTCTCTCTCTCTCTATTCTCTCTCTCATACTCTTGCACACTTAGAGCATCCTAGGAGCACTCTAGCATTGGAGAAAGGAAGGACAAGAAAGCAAAGGGAAGCAAAAAGATCAAGCAAGGAAGAATTGGATCAAGAGGCTACAACAACTTGCAAGTATTGAGTTGCATGTATGATTTCCTTGCTAGTTTTGGCATGCATGGTATATGCATGTGTGTATTTGGTTCTCTTGCTGTCACTGGCATGAGTTTTTCCAGGTGTGATAGTGGTTTTCAACCTTTCCTTGCTATTTCTAGACAACCATGGTGTGATGGGGTTCTTTTACTTGGTTGAGCTAGATTGTCGAATGGCTTCGAAACTAAGTGGGGTGGTCTCAGGAAAATTCTCAAAGGCTTAGGAATCCCTTGACCAGTAAATGGCAGGATACATGGTAAGGCTTGAGGGTGGAGACAAACAAATTCCTCATGGTTTAGGTGGAGAGATCTAGAGGCATCCATGCTTGTTTAGGACCTAGTGATCCCTTGACCGGTATATGGCGGGATTGTGGTAAAGCCTAGTAGTGTATGTTTATTATTTGAGCTTAGGAATCCCTTGATCAGTATATGACAGGATGCACGGTAAAGACTGATTGTATAGATGAGGGTTTCAGGCCTAGGAATCCCTTGAATGGTAATGGAGGGATACACGGTAAAACCTGAGGAAGCCCTGGTTGGTTTTGCTGTGAGTCCCACATTCATGCTTGGAATATGGCACAGGGGGTGATTGGTTGAAAGAAATATTTGGTTCAACCCAATCTATGGTTGAGTTGTAAGTGGAGTCCCTGACTTGGTTGGCTTCTGCATATGTTAATAAGAGCTCTTTCCTATTGTATTTCATGAGTAAATGTACTTGTTATTCCTCACGGTTTCGGTGGAGATATCTAGAGGCATCCATGCTTGTTTAGGGCATATTGATCCCTTGAACGATATTTGGCGGGATTGCGGCAAAACCTAGTAGTATATGTTTATTGTTTGGGCCTAGGATTCCCTTGATCGGTATATGGTGGGATACATGGTAAAGCCTGGTTGTATAGACGAGGGTTTTAGGCATAGGAATCCCTTGAACGGTAATGATGGGATATAAGGTAAAACCTGAGGAAGCCCTGGTTGGTTTTGTTGTGAGCCCCACATTCATGCTTGGAAGATGGCACAGGGATGATTGGCTGAAAGAAAGATTTGGTTTAGCCTAATCTATGGTCGGGTGGTACGTGGAAGTCCCTGAGTTGGTTGGATTTTTCATATGTTAATAGGAGCTATTTCTTTGTGTATTTCATGAGTAAATGTACTTGTTATTATGTGGCTTGATGGTTGTTCTATCATTGTTATTATTTTGGTTATGTGTTGGTTATAAGGATGGTTGTATGACAGATATTAGTCATGGCTCTCATCATGTTTTGATTAGTAAATGAATGGATAATGAATGTATGACTTAATAGATGATAATGTAGCCATGTTGAGAAGGCATCAAACCTTCTTGATGCTTCTCAGGTAAGTATGAGACCCCTATGTTCATATGTGTGTTTATGACCTCCAGATTTCATGTTCATCTTGTTTTTTATGACATGTATGTTATGGTTAGGCCTGGTCAGGTCAAGTTATTGTATAAGTTTTGTATGGAAGGCTTGGTCCCTATGTCATTTATCATTTTTTAGAGTTTCATTAAGTTATAGGCAGAGGCCTAGAGACTAGCCCTGAAAATGTGCCTCAAATCTCATAGTCGCAGGCATAGAATTGAGTGAAAAACACTGCAGTTTCTCCCTTGCATGCTTGTGCATGCGATTGGAGGGTTACAGTCAAATTCCAATAGTGTTGTGCCAATGTTTGGGGGTGTAGGACACAAAAACAAAGGTTTAAATCAAGGTCTAGGCACCTAGAAGAGTGGTTTAGCCCTTGGACGTCCTACAACACCTGAAGGAGGTCAATATGGTTTTGTCAACTTCACTTCCTTAAGGTGATCTAGGAGGTTGAATCATATCATAGTAACTCTTCGTCACATGTTTACCCTAGTAGGACAGTTAACTTGGGTAAATGTGGGAGGACAGTGTTACAAGGCTTAAGGGAAGGCCTCTATGCCAATGTAGTTTAGCTTAACAATAGATGATTGTCCACTAGGAATGCACTCTATGCCCTAGGATATCGTAGTTTGACTTGACAATCACTGATACGAGGCCTCATTGTGTACTAAGACTGCGTAGTGCACTGAGAGAGAGGGGAAGGCCTGAGGCTAGTGTAGTTTTCCTCAATAGTGGTCCTCTGTATACTAGAAATGCGCTCTGGGCCCTATGCTAGAGTAGTTTGCTTCTGCAGGGGTTGTCTATAAGAGGAGATTGTGCAATTCACTGAAGTAGGTAGCAGAAGGTAAGTCACTTTGCCTAGGAGATGTTTATTGCATTGTGAGAGGGAGAGCTTGTATAGTGAAATTTTCTTTTGTAGAAGGCCACTAGAAATGCTCCATGCGCTATACAAGGCATAATTTCTCAAAACTCAGTGAAGTGAGTCAGTACAAGCAAGAAGGGTTAAGTGACTATGCTTTGAAGGTACTAAATGTGAAACCATAGGAGATGACCTTGAAGAGGGAATAATGCACAAGTATGGGAGGAATAGATATGATCAATGAGGATCAAGAATAGGTTGTGGTCATCCACGGGGACTTCACTAGGGGAGAAATATCATACCACGTGAGTTCATATTGGGGGATATATAGAGGCTAAAGGGTTTTTATATTGGAAAATATAAAAAATGGAGCTCAAAGTTAATGAAAAAATACAAAAGGGTGTCGAAAATGTTAATGAAAAAATGGATACCTACAATATCTAGTGAAAAAAGGGGTTTTTTAAATTGGGAATCTATATTGGGTTCATATTGGTAGGGGGTTAAATAATTTGATTTTTAGAGGGGTTTTCCAATATGTAGTCAAATTAAGGGTATTGTTTAATATGTCACGAACGCACGTGATATGTCAGAGGTTCACTGAGTGAATCCCACGTGTGCTCATCACCTAACAAGATGGTTCATTTATTCACAACTTGCACTGGGCAGGAGGACCAAGAAGAGCTCCAAAATGGCTAAGTGTGGGACTAGTAGAGTAAGAAAAGGAAAAGTATCCAAACAAGAATCAAACATGGATCACACACATGAGAACCATCAATACAAGCTAGGGGAATGCGCAAGAATCATGCACATCAACCACAACTTGAAACAAAAAAAAAACAACACTTATTTCTAACTGCGACAGTTGAAACGACAACAAAGAAAAACGTATTTCTAAGTGCGACAGTTGAAACAACACATTACGACACTTAGAATACAAGTTGTGATAAAAAGGTCTACGACGACCAAAAAGTGTGCTAAGTTGTAGGGATTTGTCTAGTGCATACTCTAATGACATATAAGACAATCTAATGTGGAAGAGTGTGCTAGAACTGCCTCTAGTGATGTGCAAAGATGTGACACATATAAGAGTGAAAACAACAAAGAGTGATAGCTGCGATAGTAAGAAAACGTGAAAATGACACATGCAAAAACTAAATAAATTGAAAGTGACACATGCCAGAGAAAAGATAACATGAAAACACCACTTGTTAAAGTGAAGGAAAGAAAAAAAGACAACTGCAAAAGTGAAAGTGACACTTGTGAAAACAAAAGTGCACAAAAGCGACAATTGTGAAAACTCACCGAAATAAAAGTACAATTACAACCAAAGTGAGGGAGACTGTTGATGAAAGTGTGCACTGACTATCAACTGTCTAAGCTTGCATAAGAGAGTTGCACTCATGCATTTATCAAGGACCAAGCATGTGAGAGCAAGTGACTTTGACACTTAGAATCCAAGAAGAAGACTTGTTGCTTAGTAAAACACCTGCATAGCTAATTTTTTGCAAATATTTTCTTCTCATCATGTTAGCAATAAAATGGTTTGTGTAATATCTTATAGGAGATCCCAAGAGGGTGGGTTAGAAGAAGGATGACGAACATTTTATATTCTTTCATTGTTTAATAAATTATTCGAAGGATATATATATTCCTTCATATGCATTTTGTCAAACTTATCTAACTTATAATCCAAAGCCAATATATATTCCTTCATATGGAATTTTTTAAACTCTTATAATCCAAGCCTTTTTGCTTGTTCAAGATTGAACTAGGGTCATTAATATGGCAATGCCCTATCTCAATGACTAGATCACAACTCTATAAACATGGGTTATTCTTGAACCACTATCTTCATAAAACTGAACCTTGATGCAAAAGTAGTTAAGCATGAATACAAAGTATGTACTTATTCCAAATTTCAACTAAAACAAAGGAAGCCCGAATCTCAAGAAAAGGTCAACCCTTTACTTAGTTTCTCTTATATGTCAAAAATCAATGCACATAATTGTCTCCGATCTTAAGGCATGTATTAAACTTTTCTTTCAAGGAAAATTGTAAGAGTACAAAATGAAAAAGTCATGGAATACAAGAATGAATGAGTGCAGAGAGAACATAAGTCCCTTATATGGATTTCCCTTTACCTAGGCATGAGGCAAGCACAAATAATGAAATGAACATAGGTTAATGCTTTAGTGGATAAATATAAAATATCTATAGGTGAAACAATTCAATTAATCAAATGCTATGTTCTTGTTATGCTATGGTTTAGTTATAAGTTCACCCAAGTACCATTAAAACTACCTAGGTTCATATAGGAATGGGTTTTGTTCCACTAATTAGAGGGTTCTGTAAAAGTAGTGAAACCAATACAATTAATTACCTAGGTGGAGATACCAATTAGTGTGTCCACTTGATAAAGGGTTCTATTAAATAGAAAAGGTGCCATTTGTGTCATTTGTACTCTATTTGATTTCATTGTATGCTAAAAATGGAGTTTCAAAGTGATTTTGTCTTAAAGAAAAGGTGTTATATCAAAGAAAAATAAAATAAAGAGCCATGCCAGTAAATTTATGCGAAATCCATTGAAACAACAAGACCTACCCTGGGTTGACAATTAATTGTTGTAGTCTCAGTCAATTAGGATTGATTAAAACAATACTATAGTACTTCCCTACATATGATGGCTCTGCCAAGTGTACAACTTGAGCTTGGATAGAGAAGTTGGATACTTACTTCCAACTTAATCGAATGACGGAGGTGGAAGCCATAAAAAATGGCCACCCTGCATGTGGAGGGGGAAGCACACGAGTGGTAGTTTCACAACTTGTCCACATTGGGACATGCCAACATGACCTCTTATGAGGATTTCATGCGGAGAGTGGTGGAGCAGTTAATAGGAGGGACCCAGAGGCTCACTTTAGGGAGTTGACTCAACTTAGACAAATTGACCACCCTTAGCATTACATATCGAAGTTTTTGAGGGTTTCAGTTATGGTGCCAAACATGCCCGATGCTAGGAGGGTGTACACATTCATAGAGGGGTTACTTGAGCCATTGCGTGGACTGGTGAAGTCACGTAGACCCTCTACCTTGCAGGTGACGATTACTTGTGCCAGAGATTCGCAAGGGGTAATCCCCAATACTAAAGCACCCATTCCATCACGGACTCCCCACCCGTAGAAGGGAGGTGATACTAGACCCCCACCACAACAAGCAACCCAAGGGCATGGGTAGTTAGATGAGGAGACCAGGGGAGAACTTCGAAGGAGGAAACTATGTTTTACTTGTCGGGGGCCATGGGCACTAAGCCACCGGTGCACTGCAGGCAAGGCCCACTACATAGAGGTCTTCTCGGATAGTGACCAAGAGGATGATGTGGAGTTGGATTTTGGCGAGGGAGACATCAAGGGTCAGGAAGAGGGGGGACCACCACCACCACCACCACCTAGGGGAGCACGTTTCGCACCATCTGGGATTGTCCTCGCTTCTTTGCATGGAATTCCCAAATTTTTGACTTTGAGGATCTGAGGCATAGTGCAGGGACAATGTGTCTTAGTTTTGGTAGATAGTATAGCCACCCATAATTTCATTGATGCCTAGATGGTTCAGAGGTGGGGCATCACTACAAAGGAGTTTGAGGGGTTCTCAGTTCTAGTGTCGGGGGACATAACTATGTAGTGCACCCGATATGTTCCCACTTTGACAGTGACCATGGGGAACTACCCGATGAAAAATTATTTCTTTTTTGTGGATGTGTCGGACACCAACGTGGTGATGGGTGTCCAGTGGCTCTACTCCCTTGGTCGAGTCATCACTGATTGGAGGAAATTGGAGATGGAGTTCACAGGGCCGAATGGCAAGCTAGTAGTTCTTCAGGGCATGCATTTGTACCCTCCACAGATAGTTTCAACGCATAGGATGGAAGCTGACTTGAGGCATGGGGACATAGCATGGGCAGTGGAGTTGAGGATTTCAGAGGTTGGGGGACAGCCTAAGCCACCTCACCCAAACATACAGGCCATCTTGGACGGATACCTGGTAGTGTTTGGGGGCATACCGCCAGGGAAGGCAGTTATCACCACTCCTTATATCCATCCTAAGGTCTACAAGGACGAGATTGAGCGTGCCATCAGGGAGTTGCTAGCGTTGGGACACATTAGGCCAAGTTCTAGCCCCTTCGCTTCATCAGTTGTTCTAGTGAAGAAGAAGGATGGGACTTTGCGCATGTGCATTGATTACATGGCACTCAACAAGAAGACATTGAAGAACTGATACCCCACCCCGTGCATTGATAAGATGATGGGATGAGCTTAGAGGTGCCAAGTACTTCTCTAAGATAGATTTGCGCTCGGGGTACCACCAAATCAGGGTGAGGGATCAGGACATACCCAAGACGATTTTCAAGTGCCACTATGAGAATTTTGAGCTTTTGGTCATGCCCTTCAAGTTGACCAATGCACTTGCCATCTTTCAGTTATGCATGAATCATGTATTCTGTGGGCAGTTGCGGAAGTTTGTGTTGGTATTCTTCAATGATATCTTGATCTACAGATGGACATGGGAGGAGCATTTGTAGCACTTGGAGATGGTGTTGCGTATCTTAGAGGAGCAACAATTTTATGCCAAGTTGTCCAAGTGTGAGTTTGCACTGACAGAGATGCTCTACTTAGGACATATCATTGGCACAGATGGAGTGAGGGTGCATGAGGAGAAGATTTAGGCCATCCAGGATTGGCCTGAGCCCAAGAATGTGACCGAGTTGAGAAGATTCATAGGCATATGCACCTACTATATGAAGCTCGTAAAGGGCTTCTCACAACTAGCGGCTCCCTTCACAAATCTGACAAAAAAGGGGGATTTTGCATGGACAAACAGAGCACAATTGGCATTTGATTACCTCAAAGAGGTGATAGTTGTTTCCCAATTTTGGCACTTCCGGACTTCACAAAGCCGTTCAAATTGGAGTGCAATGCATCAGGGGAGGGGATTGATGCAGTGTTGTCTCAGGATGGAAACCCCATCGCTTTTGAGATCTGGAAAATCCTTCTGCACGAGAGGTCGTATTCTATGTACGAAAAAGAGATGTTGACCATCATGCATGCATTGGCCAAATTTCGGCAATATCTGGTGGGCAACAAATTTCAGGTGAAGACTAACCAAAATAGTCTTTGCCATTTTATGGGGCAACAGGGCCTCAATAACAGGCAACAGAGGTGGGTCAGCAAGGTGCAAGCCTACGACTTCGATATTGAATATGTCAAAGGCAAACACAATATAGTAACATATGCATTATCCAAGAGACCTGCGACACTTTCACTCATGAGCATCTGCCATGATTGGAAGGCGCAGTTGTTGGTGGAGTACTCCAAGGACCGATGGGCATGTGAGATTTTGGAAGGTATCCACACTGATGAGAATTATAGGGTGATGGTTGAGATCATTTACTACAAGGGGCACCTATTCTTGGTGTCAGGTTTATAGTTGAGGGAGAGGATTCTCCATGTAGCACATGATTCTCCACTATCAGAGCACCAGGGGTGGCAGAAGACTTATATGACAGTTAGAGAGTGTTTCACATGGAACGATCTCAAGGGGGACGAGTTGAGATATGTGCAGGAGTGTGAGGCTTGCCAGAGGACCAAGGGGAATTTGACCCATCCAACTGGGTTTTTGCAGCCACTCCCCATTCATGAGAGGAAATGGGAGACTATCTACATGGATTTTATCGTAGGACTCCCTACAGTGCAGGGAAGAGATTGTATTTATGTCGTGGGGGATCAGTTGACTAAATACGCTCACTTCTTCACCATTCTGACATGGTATTCAACGTCACAAGTAGCCAAGTTGTTCTTTAGGGTGGTCTTTCGCTTGCATGGACTTCCTAAGACCATAGTCAGTGATAGAGACAATGGGTTCATGGGGGCGTTTTGGCCAGAGCTTTTCAGATTAGTGGGTACAGAACTCACCTCCATCATTGGTTAGCATCCAAGGATCGACGATCAAACTGAGAGGGTTAACAAATGGTTGGAGGCTACCTTCGGAACTCTATGACTGGGCAACAAAGAGCATGGTTTCAGTGGTTACATTTGGGCGAGTATTGCATCACATGTCCATTGGTATGTCATCTTTCTGTGCATTGTATGGTTATGATGCTTTGTCTTTTGCTGACATTGTTTTCGGAGACAACTGGGCCCCAAAGGCCAAATATTGGATCCAAGAGAGCCAAGATATCCTCAAGGCTCTCAAGGTTAACTTATTGATAGCCCAGAATCAACAGAAGATGTATGCGGATAGGCATAGGATTGAGGGGAAATTTGAGGAGGGGAGACTTGGTCTTTTTGCGGCTACAGCCATATCGTCAGTCTACATTGAAGTAGAAGGGGGCTGAGAAGCTACAACCACATTTCTATGGGTTGTACAAGGTGACTAGGAGAGTCAGGGAAGTGACTTATGAGTTGGAGCTTCCACTAGGGAGCAAGATTCACAATGTCTTTCATGTCTCATGCCTCAAGAAGGTGTTGGGGTAGTAGCTGACAACAACTAGGGAGTCTCCTCCACTTGATGATGAGGGATATCTGGTTTTGGAACCAGAAGCCACTAGAGACTAGGGAAACGAAGCTAAGGAGCGAGTCTATCAGGGAGTACTTAGTATGCTGGAGGAGCTTACTGGATGAGGATGATACTTGGGAAGGTGAACGCATAATTGAGCATCCAACACTAAAGTTGCTTGAGGACAAGCAACATTTGGGAGGGGAGGACTATAATGTCCCTTCCTAAATTAATTTTTCCAAAGTTTATTTTTCCACAATTTTGACATTTTTGGTGACCATGGGACCCACAAAATTTTGAAGAAAGACTTAGGAGAAAAAGGGAGGCTGAAATATTGGGTTAGTGGAGTATGGGGGCCACATGCACAAGGAAAAACACACTTGCCAATGAAAAAGTTCGAATAGCCAAGGAAGGGAGGTCGAAGAACTAGATGGAGGGGCCCACATGGGAAAAGGAAGCTCACTAATTATAAATAGGAGAAGCTCAACCTCATTTGGGGTCTTTTGTCAATGGAACTCACTCTTGTTGCTCAAGTTGCTTAACCGGGTCACTTGTTGTTTAGCACCGAGTTTTCCAAGCGGAGAACTCACCCTTTCTTCGAAGGACTTTGAGTGCCACCCTAGGGAGGTCAATTCATACCAATTTGGAGAGGAGATAGAGGGGATTCAGAGCTTATCACTCAACCATTTGCCCAGCTAGTGCGTATTCCAAGATGAGGGATACGCTGGAGTCATTTCAGGGGTCTTCTGGGTAGAAATTGTCAGGAGAATTTTAATAGAGAAGCTTCATTGAGATATCAACCTTTTAGGAGTTTGGGAGTAGGAGATTGTTGCTTAAAGGCAACACGATTTGGAGCTTCTGGGACCAGCGCATAAGCCTCTCACTGGGCACACTTGGGAGATTGTGGGATGAGTTTTGGAGCTAGAGTTTGTCGAAAGAAATTAGGAGATCCTTGGGGTAGTGTAAATCAACCTTTTTGCAATGATTTGGAGGGCTTTCACTATGAGTTGCAGGCAAGCCGTATTTCTCAACTACTGGAGGAGGACGTGGTATTTGGCGCTGAATTTTGGGGGTCAAAACCAGACCAAACCCTTTCTGGGTTTTGGTGGGATATTTGAGAAGAGCTTGGGATTAATTTTGCAAAATTTTCTGAGCTCTAGAAGTGGGGGTTTTAGCAACTTCTTTCCAATAGACAATGTAGTTTTTTGGGGCAGCACAGGGCATCATTGGAGCAATTGATTCTATTATTTGGGCTTGTCATTTTATCACCTAGGTTTTGTCAAGCTTTCCATTGAGGCAAGCCCAGGTGCACTCTTCACACTATTGTATTATTGCTCCAATTGCTTAATAACATGACTCAACTAGTTATCATTTCTGGAATTTACATGGATGTTCATTGAGTGTTTAAAATTTTTGTGCTGTATTTGTTGTTTGCTTTGCATATCACTGTTTTTCCTATTTAGGAACATTACAACCTAATTTCTTTTTTGAATTGTGATAACATAATTTTTTTCCAAAGATAAATCTTCACTTTCAACTACTTACAATAGATAATTAAATAACTTTTTATTTATTAGTTTCTGGTTGTAAAAATGAATGTTATGCAATATCCTTATTTTAGCCCTATGTATCACTGTGCTTGATTCTTTATGCATGCACACACCTCAAAAAAGCTACTATTTGATCAAAATATTGAAGTACACACAAAGGTTATCAATTAGCTATTGTATTTGTACATAAAACATAAAAAAGAAGTATTTAAAATTTGACTTTTCTTGTGTACTAAAATAGTAAAATTCTTTAAATGAATGTTTTATATTTATATGTAGATATTTATTTTTAATTTTTTAATGGTTATTTGAGAAATCAATTTTAGATAAACTTTACATTATATATAAATAAATAAATATACAAGTGAAGTAAAAACATCGTCATATATAAGTGAAGTAAAAACATCGTCACAAAGTTTAAGGGGTTAGTTTAATCAATTATTATCCATGTTGTTGAGCATTTGATTCTTTGTAAATGCACATGACACAATTAGGTTACATTTAGCTAGATAATCTTGCACCTACTTTGGTGCACATGTATTTTCAGAAATATACAATCAATGAAACACCGTAAGTAAAAAAAAATGGCCACATGATAAAAATAGTGTAATCTTAACACAGTGCTTTCTTTAATTTAAGAATTCAAAAAAATATATATTCTGCCACCTATTTTAGTGTGCATCTTTTTTCTCAAATATACAATTAGTACCCTGCAGCTGTATAACTTTTCGCCACATAATCTGCCACCTAGTTTGGTGCAGATCTATTTTCACAAATATACAATCAATGAAACCCCGTAAGCAAAAAAATATGGCCACATGATAAAAATGTAATGTTAACGTTGAGTGTTATCTTTGATTTAAGAATTCAAAATAATATAATCTGCCACCTACTTTGGTTTGCATGTGTTTTCTCAAATATTAGTGAACCATCGCAGGTACAAAAAAAATTGCTGGAGGCTTAAAAAAATCACCTTTAACATTGAGCAATTTCTTTGATTGTTCCAATGACAATGGAGATTGGGAAGCAGAACGGGAAAAGACAGGTGAAAAATTCATGCCAAACATTGCACATTAAAGGTTAATAGGTACCTTCAGCCCATCATAAGCCAATTGAACATCTATTCCTTCCCTGCATAAGGTGATTTAAAGAAAGTCAACAGTAATGTGTCAGCAAAATAAAGGAATGGAAATAGCATAAGCAAAAATAGAGATGAAAATCTTTCCCGCCTCTGTCTCTCTTTTTACCTCTTAGACCACTCTGCCAACTCTTCATTGTCTCTATCATGTTCAAACTGATGAGTCATACCAACCAACAGGGCTCGTTTTGGTTGAATTTTCTTCACTGCTTCAAGGGTCTGAGTATTGGAAGGAATCAAAAGCAAGGTTAGCTAAGCACGTCTACAGAGAACCGATTCTGATATAGTTGACTGCCAAATGCTCCCTTGACGGTTTATATGTATCGCCAAGGACTCTAAACTAAAATTTTATCAACCTTTTTTATCTCCAATGCTAGGTTTGAAACAGAAAGGTAGCCCCAACTGCTGTAAGGATAATGTCTTTCTTTTCAATGATAGATGTATGGGATATAAAGAGATAAAAGACACAGAACAAAGAACAAGATACAGTATCTTTCCCTTGCCAATAATATGACAAAATTTAGAGAGAAGAAAAACACCCATGTCCATCCATATTTTTCTATACTTGTTAAAGCAGAACATTCTGATTGATTTTGAGGAGTCCTGCTTCTCAGGCTTGTCCACAGGGGATAATGGCTAATATCAAACTGGTAGACAAGCCTTGGCATTGGGCATGATAATTGATAATACTATTAACAAACTACCAGGAAATGGATTGTTGTTTCGACATCAAGTATATTTTAATAAATAAAATCAAACATTGTCGAAAGTGTATGTGAGTTGATGTTTGTGAACCTAGGAAAAGACAACGGAGTCACAATTGAAAACTACAGGAAGCAAACGATAAAAATATGCTTCTTTTAGGTGGCAGAGGGATAGAATAAAGAGCCTACTTCTGACTTGTGGATTAAACAGAGCACACGTATGAGATATGATCGTAGAAGAAGTGAGATATCTACTAAGTCCATGACTAGAGGACTTGCACTAAAGAGAGTTTTAACCCGGGATTTTGTCTAGGATAAAATAGTTTGAAAACAACAATTCAATGGTGCATCAACATAGATCCCAAGATTTGAAGGACATGACAACTACAATAAAGCATATTGTCTTTTATGATACCATGATCACTGTGATCATTTTTGTAAAACTTTTCAATCCTTGGATTAAATGAGAGGGACAGAATTGAAAATTTATTCTTTTGTGTTAAGGGGCTTGTTCGGTTATTTAGCACTCCAATACTATGAGTCCAAATTATGAAGTGCCTTGGATATGTAATAAAGGTCACTTTAATGTTAAGTGGCCATAAACATTTAAGAAGGCATCATGAATATAAAGTGGTTAGGTAAGTAGGTAGCACAACTATCGAATGACTATGTTATTGTATCCAGTGAGTTTGTGATTGTATCCAAGGACTTCATTGAATAAATCATATCCACATCTTGTGTATTCTATTTTTTAGGGTTTGGTTGTGCTGACAATTTGTCGTGCAACCTTGCATACCAATCCTTGTTGCAAATCCACAAACTAAAGCAATGTAGGGAGTGCTGGTGCAGATGGATAACTCGACACATTGTTACATGATGAAGACCAACATTGATGGCAAAATTATCTTGTCTTTATCTCTTCCCCTTCTTGAATTTTGTATAATTATGTAATTTAGAGAATATGAAGAAGACGACATATGAAGTGATTGTATTATCTAACATTATTTATACCCAACCCTAAGTTTGTAAATGGGATGGTTGATGGATTGATAAGCTTTTGACCATATTAGGCCTTATGTTGTTCATTTTTTGTTGTATAATTTTATTCAATTAATGGAAATTCAGAGTTTAGATTGTTGCCAAATGTTTATTGTGCCAATGTGTGTCTGGTGGATGTATTTACTATTTGTCTAAGACAGCTTGTTAATTGGCATGCCATAATTTGTTAAGAACCGTATAAACTAAGTTGAGTTTGTTAAGCTTGGCACCATCATTGCACTAATTCCCCAGTGTACTCTTGTTCTTATCAAATTGGTATCAATGCATAGTTATGGTTAAGACTCGCACTTAGCCAAAGAAATTGAAGATGATAAACTAAGACATATTGAACTACTCAAAGATGGAATTTCCATTCTGAACCAATTATCATAGGATCTAAGCTCCTTTTTCAAAGTAGAAACTAAGGTGGAGATTTTTCCCTATGACAATTAGTTGAATGCGTTGGATTTCTAAGTTTGACATGTTAGAAACCCTTCATGCACTTTTACTTATTTATTCCTACCTACTTGTTCTGTTAATTAACAAGTTATTTACCATGTAAATACTAGAAATAAATACAAATGCATGCTCAACACATTACAGATCAACTAAAGGAAATAGAAACAAGCACACAAGTGACATTGTTGTTTTTGGACTAATGTCCCCAGAAAGACCCAATGCAGGAAAACCGATGCAACTATCTGAGGGTTTTACTATTAACTTTTAAGCAACTCTTTTTTGAGTACACTAGGTGCCAAATTGGCTAACCCGGCAGAGATAAAAAAAAATTGGCAGGAATACCTCTCTTCGGAAACAGGTATTCGGAAAGCCTGCTCCACGAAATTCCTCTCAGGCACAATCTGAAGCCCAGCGTCATCCCTGCTGGCCTCTACGTCAGCCTACTGAGGCTTTGGGCAGCCTCTCTGGCTCTCTGTGTAATTCCCTCTGGCTCTGCGTCTACCTCTCTCTGCTTCTGTGCTGGTCTCTCGGCATTGTCCCTGCCTCTCTGCCTCGTACTCATTGCCCCTCGCTGCAATTGATCACTGATTTTATATCTCTTAGCAAACCCTGCTCTAGAGAATAGAATAATTGATCACTTTGGTGTATTCTCCAAGTGACCCTCAACACTCCACTTATACTTTTCCTGTTAACATATCAACGACCGAGATTAAGTTCCTAATCAACGGCTAAGATTAGATCTGGCTTGATCCATGTCTTTTGGACCATTCTAACACAGATTCATATTAATACACATTAATTATTTCCCTAAGTTTAGACTTAGGGACTCCATTAAAAATATTAATTATTTTAATATCCACTGATCTGTTTAGAATCTGCCCAAACTCTTTCTGGGTATTGGAGATCTCATGTGCCCCAACCTCTCCACCAAATTTCGTGGCTAGAACACATCCGATGCTACCCCAAATCAACAAAGCCTTGATGATTGGTTGAAGAAGATATGTTTCTTCTATAAAGTGTATCAATTTATAGATCAAGACAAAACACTTTCACAAAGCCATGTGTGCATGGAGACGCTTTACTATGGTGGGAGAATTTTTGTGAGTGTAATGTTTAAACTGATCCTTAGTGTCACCCAAGCTTTGTCATAGGACGAATTCAAAATAAATATCAAGGACAAATTCTATCCCATCAACCACAAGAAGGAGAAACAATAGCAGTGGCAATACTTATAACAAAAGTACAACCAAATGGTAGGCATGCTAGGTTAGCACTTAGCAGAGGCAAAGAATAGTTGGAGAAAGCCCAATAAAATTGTTGATGTTATATCCATTCATGGAAAGAAGAATGCTATAAAATATGCAATGACAAAGAAGCTATTCATTAAGATTATTTTGTAGAAGTGTAACTCCAAATCAGGGCTCAAGAAAACACCATTTTGTAATTATTGTAAGTAGAGACAACATGCGAAAGATGATTGTTGTAGACTGGAATCAGAGAAGTTTTAGAATTCCATGAACCTTGTGCTTCATACTCCAGATTCTGTTTTCTTTTTGCTTCAAATTGCTTTGTAGATATTATTGCTTCAGATCAACGAATTTCCTTGCCTCAAATGCCCACGAGTTGGGTGTATTTATATAGGCTTTGGAGGAGTCCTAAAGAGGAGCTGACCTATGCAACAAGAAGTGATTTTATTTGAAATAACCCATTCAATAGGAGCTGACCTAAAGGAGGTGAACCGACCTTCTTAGAGGAGGCTTAGGATACTCAAAAAATCAACTTTTGTCTTTCAAATAGTTTCCTTTCAAGGCTGATTAGGGAACATGCGTTTAGGCCTATTAATATATAATTTTGATCTTGTTTTTAGGGCAGCAAAGAAATATTTAAGGCCATAAACTTTTGGGGCAAAGGGGCTGGTGCAAAACCATCTGCGGGGCATCAGACTTCAAAAATTAATCTCTCTCCAGCTAGGAGGACCCACAAGGCATGCCACCAATCAAACAAAATGGCATGACAAAGGCTACCAATCTAGAGGGTCCTTGTGCCCAAATTCACTTGATTTGAGCATGCAAATCACCAAACAAACGCTGGCCCATTCACCCTTTCACATCAATGACCAATTCTGCCAACAATCTCCCCTTTTGCCATTGACGTCAACACATAGGCTCCCCCTATCATCATGCTCTCCCTATCTCCATCATTAGGGCAATTTTGAGGTATAAAATGGGCCTGCAAAGGAAATTATAAAATAATAAAATAAGATTACATTACATCATCAAATTTTACGGGGAAAAAAGAAAAAATTATTTTTTCAACTCGTATTTTCAACTTATCTCCCTATGGATTTACTCAAATTTCGAGGGGAAACACTCGTTGAATGTAAATTTTGATTCCTCATCCAAGGAGTACCCATGTTGCATACTTTCGATGGACCCTACTACACGTGAAATGAGAAATACATGAAAAACGTGATTGCAATCACATTTTTCATGTATTTTTCATTTTTCGTGTAGTGGGGTCCATTGAAAGTATGCAACATGGGTACTCTTTAGATGAGGAATTAAAATTTTCATCCAGTAAGTACTCCTGCTCAAAATTTGAGTAAAACCTTAGGGAGATAAGTGTAAAATACGAGTTGAAAAAATAGTTTTATTATTTATTATTTTTTAATATTTTTACTTTTTTACTCCAAAAATGGTGAATCATCCCCCATGGTTGGCATCATCATCTTGAATCCTATTGGTTCTTATAAAGCTTACTTTGGTTGTACATTTTTCTTAGGAAGCCCATTTTAGACCTCAAAATTCCCCTAATGGCTTCACTTCCTTCATCTCCATCTCACACTTCCTTTTCTCTCCCCCTTTGATATCAATGGCAAAGGGTGACTTATGTCTTTGGGGCTGCTCCCCTTGAACATAAGGCATTCAACAAGACTTTCGTCTTCTTATCCTTCCCTTTCTTGTTGTCCTTATAGCTCTTTCGCTTGCCTGCAATTTTCTTCCGCTTGGCTTGGTCTAGAACGTATATGTTGTTTGGTCTTCTTGTGGTTGTTGCAACCAATCTTCTTGAGTCTTCTTTTCTGATTTTGCAATTCCGAGAATCAAACAAGAGATTATACCTTTGATCACACATCTTGCCAACACGGAAAAAATTGTTCTTCAAATCCTTAACTAGCAAAACATTTTGTTCCTTCATATGTTTGCTTCCAAGCTAGGTTGCACGATACGGGGAAACGGGTATGAGTTTCTGAAACGAGCACGAGTACGAAACATGACCACCCCAAATTTTGGAAACGGGGAAACAAGATAGATATATTATATAATATATTATATATATATATATAAGTATATTATTAGGACATTTAAGAAATGTTATGTGCAATCATAAAACATACATGATACATAATAATTTATTACATTTAAAGCTTAAACATTATGATTAAATTTACATCACATTTACTCATAAATGATCACATAATGAAAATAGCAATATCGGAATATCCAAAATCAACCTTTATTATATATCCAAATCTCAAAATCAGCCTTTATTATATATATGAGGCTGCAAGTACAATAAAGACTATGAGGCTGCAAGTACTATAAAGACAAAAGACTAATCCTCATCATCATAATCCTCATCAAAAATAGAAGCAAAAGCATGCTCAACAGTGGAAGGTGGTGTTGAAGAAGATGACGGGCCAATTCCACTTCCAAGCTAGACCTCAATATTCAAGGCATCAAGAAAGAGCTCCAAATCAAGACTTTTTTGATCCACATCCCATTCTTTAGAAGGACCACTGCTATATTCTGGCCCCCTAGGAGATGCAAGGCGAAGTTTGGAGTGCACATAAACAAGATCCTCTACCTTCTGTGAGCCCAACTCTTGATTTGGGGTAGCATTGGATGTGCTCTAGCCACGAAATTTGGTGGGTCGGTTGGGGCACATGAGATCTCCAATACCCAGAAAGGGTTTGGGCAGATTCTAAACAGATCAGGAGATATTAAAATAATTAATATTTTTAATGAAGTCCCTAAGTCTAAACCTAGGGAAAATAAAATATTAATGTGTATTAATATGAATCTGTGTTAGAGTGGTCCAAAAGACAAGGATCAAGCCAGATCTAATCTTAGTCGTTGATTAGGGACTTAATCTCGGCCATTGATATGTCAACAGGAAAAGTATAAGATGAGGCTTGAGGGTCACTTGGAGATGTACCAGAGTGATCAGTGATTCTATTCCCTAGAGCGGGGTTTGCTAAGAGAGATAGAATTAGTGATCGGAGAGCAGCTGAGGGGCATTGAGTACAAAGAGATAGAGAGGTAGAGATAGTGTCGGGAAAGCAGCAGAGAAGCCAGAGAGAGTGACACAGGAGCAGCCAGTGCTCACGCAGGGCCACGTAGAGGCAGCTAAGTGCTGCGTAGAGCACCAGAGAAGCCAATGTAACTAACGTAGAGACTCAGAGAGCTGACGCAGGGCCTCCTGGGGCTAACGGAAGCCAAGATAGGCTGACGCAGTCCAGATTGAGTAGACACTGGGGTTTCTGGGGCAGATTGGCATTGAGTAGCTTCCGGAAGGATTATCCAGGGTTTCAGCTAGTAGATTTATCAGAAACTGAGAGGTATTACTACTAAGGAAATTCTCTGTTGGGTAGGCCAGTTTCGGCACCCAGATTGTACTCTGATATTGCTTAATAAGAAAACCCTCAGATAGCTGCAACGGTTTTCTCACATTGGGTTTTTCCGGGGACATTAGTCCAAGAATAACAGTATCATATGGCGTGTTTGTTTCTGTTTCTTTTAGTTGTTGATCTGTAATATGTTGAGCATGCACTAGTGTTTATTTTCAGTATTTACATTGTAAATAACTTGTTAAGTAAAATAACAAGTAGGTAGGAATAAATAAGATAAAGTGCATGGAGGGTTTCTAACTAAGTAAACTTAGAAACTTCAACATGGTATCAGAGGGTGATTGAAAATCACAAGAGGACTAGAGGACATCAGCCGAGCAGAGCAATAGCGACAGAAAACAGTTGTCCCGAGGTGACAAAAGCTATTTCTAGCAGAGCAGCAACAAGGAAGGGTGACGCAATGCCTGCGTCATCAAGGGTGAGCCAAGAAGAGGCAGCGCAGAAGCTAAGGAAGGAAAAAGAAGCCTCACGCAAAGCCACGCAATAGCTGGGACGACTGACGTAGTTGGTTGAGGAGGCCGGGTTGTTGGTGCCGGGATTGTGCAGAGCCTAGGAATTCTCACATTCAGGTTGCTATGGTTTAGAAGGTTGTGGGAATATTGCAGAGTAGAGTTGGTGAGGTACTGTAGTCAGAATAGTACTTGACAGAGCAAGGCTAGAGGAGTTGCTACCGAGTGTTTCTAGCCAAGGAACCCAGATCAGTGGTGCGGTTGCACAAGACGATCAAAGTAGGGGGCATCTCGACAGCAGCAGAAGGATTTCCAAAAGGGAAATCAGGACTCAGAGGGAGTCTAGAAGAGAACTTCCAAACGGGAAGTAGAGACTCAAAGGAATCGAACAGAGAACTTCTAGGAGGGAAATAGAGGAGCATCAAGGCACTACACGGAGTAAGAGACTAGGATAGACTGGACAGAGCATCGAACTTTGCAGTCTGGAAGGCCAAAATCTTATCCGTACTTGACAAAAATCATATCAAGAAATTCGCCTTGAAGGTAATAGCTATCCCAATCGACCCCAATGATAATGACAAGTACGAGGAGGCGATGGCGAGGGCCAAGAGCATTATCCTTGACGGGGTCAACGATCATGTAATACAACACATAGCCAAGAAGGAAACGACATTTGAGATGTGGGAGACTCTCAAGAAGCTATACCAGCGTACTTCTGTGCAGATAAGAATGTTGCTTGAGAATCAGTTGAGGTCGTATCAGATGAAAAAGCGAGAACCAATTGACACCTTCCTCGGAGGACTGAATGAGGTCCAAGATCAGTTGATTGCTATAGAGGCGACACCAGATCAAGCGCTGATGGTGAGGACAACTCTGAATGTTGTCTTAGAAGACTGGGACGTGTTTGTCCAGAGTATACTAGGTAGAGGGACTCTCCCACCTTGAGACAAGATGTGGGCATCTCTGCGCCAGGAAGAGATCAGACAACAGTCGAAGACAGGTAGTAGCAGCAAGGGGATCAAAGTCAAGCAGGAGGAGGAAGATGTGGCCCTAGCATCTAAGGGAAAGCAGGAGAAGCGGAAGAAGAAGGATCTCTCCAAGATTAAGTGGTTCCACTGTGGGGTGTTGGGTCATTATGCGACCTAGTGTCCAAAGAAGAAGAGTAAGGGAGAGCCTTTCGAGACTAAGGCAGCGCCAACACAAGCAGAGAAGGAAGTTTTGACAGACGATGACTGTGCCATGAGTGCACATGCACCACTTGAGAAGAAGTGGGGAGACATCGAGCTGTAGTTAGGTGGACTATAGGCGATGAAGGGCAAGATCCTCGAGGTACCCAGCCTGTTGGACTACCGGAGCCCCGACGAGGAGTAGCAGGATTGGCTGAGTGGGTAGAGACGGATGCAGATGGAGTGGCAGAGAGAGCTACAGTGCAGGAGTCCCGAGACAGCGCGAGGCTACCAGGTTGCTGCAGTGCTAGAGGCACAAGAGTGTTGCACCAGTGTAGGATGGCACAAAGAGGTGTGCAACAGTGCGAGATGCAAGGAGTTGTTGCAGCAACGCAGAGGTAAAAGAGGGAGCACATGTCAGCGACAGATGGAGCTTCAACATCAGTGGGTGTCTCTAGCCCAACAGGGAGGTCAGTTGGGAGATCAGTTACTTACTTCTCAGTAACTGATTTGTAGTGCAGCAGTGGGTAGCATGATGCAGCATGATGAGAGGAGGTGCAATGCGGATGCAGTATTGGGAGAAAGGATCAGTAGCAACATGGATGCAGAGGGAGCTGTCATACGGATGCAACAGTGGCAGTGGCAGAACCATGGGCAGTAGTAAAGGATACAATAGTGCAGAGGATGTTGGGCAGGAAGGCCTAGCATCAACACAGGTACTGATGCCGAATGATCAGAGCAATACTCAGTGAGGAGTATTGCTAGAGCATAGTCCTTGCTAAGATGGAGTGTTGATTTGGGGTAGCATCGGATGTGCTCTAGCCACGAAATTTGGTGGAGAGGTTGGGGCACATGAGATATCCAATACCAGAAAAGGGTTTGGGCAGATTCTAAACAAATCAGGAGATATTAAAATAATTAATATTTTTAATGGAGTCCCTAAGTTTAGACTTAGGAAAAATAAAATATTAATGTGTATTAATATGAATCTGTGTTAGAGTGGTCCAAAAGACAAAGATCAAGCCAGATCTAATCTTAGCCATTGATTAGGGACTTAATCTTGGCTGTTGATATGTCAACAGGAAAAGTATAAGAGGAGGCTTGAGGGTCACTTGGAGATGTACACCAGAGTAATCGATGATTCTATTCTCTAGAGCAGGGTTTGCTAAGAAAGATAGAATCAGTGATTGGAGAGCAGCTAAGGGGCATTGAGTACAGAGAAACAGAGGCAGAGATAGTGCAGGGAGAGCAGCAGAGCAACCAAAGAGAGTGACGCAGGAGCAGCCAGTGCTCACGCAAGGCCACGCAGAGGCAGCGAAGTGCTGCGCAGAACACCAGAGAGGCCAACGTATCTGACGTAGAGGCTCAAAGAGTTGACGCAGGGCCTCCTGGGGCTGACGTAGGCCAAGATAGGTTGACGCAAGGCTAGCGCTGGGCTAGGAGAGGCTGACGCAGCCCAAATTGGGAAGACGCTAGGGTTTCTGGGGCAGATTGGTGCTAAGTAGCTGCTGGAAGGATTATCCGGGGTTTCAGCCAGTAGATTTGGCAGAAAATGAGAGGTATTACTGCCAAGTAAATTCTCTGTTGGGTAGGCCAGTTTCGGCACCCAGATTGTACTCTGATATTACTTAATAAGAATACCCTCATATAGCTGCACTGGTTTTCCCACATTGGGTTTTTACAGGGACATTAATCCAAAAATAACGGTGTCATATGGCGTGTTTGTTTCTGTTTCTTTTAGTTGTTGATCTGTAATATGTTGAGCATGCACTAGTGTTTATTTTCAGTATTTACATTGTAAATAACTTGTTAAGTAAAATAAGAAGTAGGTAGGAATAAATCAGATGCAAGGCGAAGTTTGGAGTGCACATAAACAAGATCCTTTGCCTTCTGTGAACCCAACCTGTTGCGCTTCACAAAATGAACAAAACCGTAGGTGCTCCAATTCCTTTTTGCTGATGAAGAGCTTGCCACTTGTGAAAGAACACAAATGGCAAAATTTTGCAAATGTACACCATTTTCTCCATGACAAATCCACCACCTAACTGGATTCATGGTGCTTCTCTCTTCCAAAGCTGATATATCTGAATAATCATCTAATCCTGCAGCAAAACTGGCAAATTCTTCGTTCACCTCCCTATGTAGATGAGATGGAAACATTCTCATAAGGGCTTTTTTCACCCCATTAGCCACCTTTCTATCCTTATGGGGTGCCTTCCTCTTCCCATTGCTTTGAGCAATAAGCTCTTCATCATAAAATTTGGGGTTCAAGGAATGTGCTAAAGTGTGCAATGGAGTGTTGAAATTGTTCCACCTATCAAAAATGATTTTCTTGACTAAATCAACAAAATGATCATCAACAAACAAAAGATATGGAGATTCTTGTGAAATTATCTCCATAGTTTTCTCAACCATGGAATCCATGCCATCATATACCTCTCCTAAGAAAGGTCGGTTAGTGTCAGCACTCCGAAGAAGCTCAAATGCAGGGCTTGTGAACTTTAGCAGGAAATCTATCTTGCTCCACTAGTCCTCATCAAGGCACAATCTACGCACCATATATCCCCGCTCTGAATTTTCTTGTTTCCACTCAGCCCAAAATTGACTCACCACCATAGAAACTAATGCTTGCTTAACCTCAACAAGGCGGCGCAACATCAGGAAGTTTGCGGCATATCTTGTCTCAGCAACTTTTAACAACTCCAATTTGGAGTACTTTCGAAATATTGCCTGAGATTGGTGGTGGTTGGTGATGAATTTAACAATCTCCCTTGATTCCCCTATGATTTCCTTTATCCATGGAAATTTGTTGTCGATCTCCTCTAAGATCATATTTAGATTATGGACAATGCAGGGTGTCCAAAAGATGTGGTCATACCTCCCCTCAATAATTAAACCTACAACTTTTCAAACTGGTGCATTATCCGTGATAACTTGCACCACCCTGTTAGGTCCTATTTGTTCAATATATTTTATAATAACATCAACAATGCACTGTGCATCTTTTACCTCTCTTGAGCAGTCTTCCACCTTTAAAACATTGCTCCTTTGGGGGAAGTGGCAATGATATTTATCAATGGTTTGCGCCTTGTATCTGTCCATCCATCTGACACTATGGTAACCCCAAAGCTACTCCAGGAAGAACGAATTGGTGATAAGATATCCTCCACAAGCTCCTTCTCATTTTTGATAAGCTAAGTTCTAACTTTCTCATAGTTGGGTCCCTTGTACCCTTGAGGAGCTTTGTTAATTTCCCTTATCATATCTTGCTAGTAAGGAGAGCGAACAACATTGAATGGGATACCATATGCAGTGAAAATTTCAAATACGAAATTCTACTGCAGTAACTGATTTATTTCTCCTACTTATTTTCCACAATAAGTTATTTACAAAACCCTTTAGTGAACATCAAAGTAAATTCTACTGTAGTTGTCACATAATAGCATAGAGAAAAGAATAGTGAAATACAAGCACAAGAATCAATCACATCAACACAATTATTTTTGGCCAATAGTCCTTGGAAAAACCCAATGCGTGAAAACCGGTGCAGCAGATGACGGTTTATTTATTATTCTTCAACAACAATCTCTTTACAAGGAATGATTTGCAGAACATAGAGAAACCTCTAAGAAAACACCTGAGATAATTTTCCTCCACCATTTGGAGAAATTCTGACACCCAAGAGACCCTCCAGCCTTCATTGCGTCATCACTGCATGAGGACTGCGTCCCTTGTTGTGCTGCCTCTCTAAGTTGTCCCTCTAATGCACTGCATCCCCTACTCCTTAGTCTCTGAATGATGCTGATACCCTCCTCTTCCTTCACCCTGCAACTCTCCCTCTGAAATCAACTCTTACTCCTTGAGAATCGATTTCCCTCTGGTTACTGAGTATTTGCCCGGTGTGTCTCCAAATGACTCTCAAGTCTTCTATATTACTTTTCCTATTGAGATATCAACAACAGTGATCTAATCTCTAATCAACAACAAAGGTTAAATTAGACTTGATCCTCCTCTTAGAAGCTTCTCACCCATATTTTCATTTATACCCATTAATATTTTAAAACTTAGGAACCCCATTAGAAATATTAATTAATTTAATAAAATACAATCCAGGTGGAATTTCAGCAAACAATTTTTGGGTCTTGGAGATCTCATGTGTTCTAGCCCCTCCACAAAACTTCCGAGCTAGAGCACATCCGATGCTACCTAAAAATCAACACTCCCTTTTAAGGAGGAATGTGCTCTAGCAATACTTCCCAAGAAAAGTATCACACTGATCCACGGCATTGGTCCTTTGCATTGCTGATGCTCAACCTACTACCCCTCATCCACTGCCTGCTGCGATCTGTATTGTTGCCCATGATATTGCCACTGTCACTACTGCATCTATACTGCAACTCCCTCTCAATATGATGCATCATGTTGCCCATAGCACTACCACTGCTAACTGCTGCACTGTAGCTCCCTCTTAAGAACTGCATTATTTGTTTCTTCTATTGAAACAGATTCTCAATCATCCCTATCTTCTCCCTGAAATAAACAAACTTTGTTCTTCGTAGAGCCTTGGTGAGAATGTCGGCCACCTGTTCTCTTGTCGGAGAGTACTGTAATTGTACTGCCCCTCGCTGCACACAGTCTCTGATAAAGTGACACCTGATGTCAATGTGCTTCGACTGATCATGAAAAACCAAATTCTCAGAAAGCTTGATGCAACTCTGATTATCAGACAAAATATTGGTCGCTTCCATCCTTCTCCTGAATAGATTCACAAGCAACTTCCTAAGCCATATGGCTTCACATGATGATATGCTAGCTGCCATATATTTAGCTTCAACTGAGCTCAGAGCTATGGATTTTTGTTTCCTACTACACTAGGAGGTCATACTTGATCCAATGTTGAAATAGTACCCAGTGGTACTTTTCTAATCTACTGAATTTCCAGCCCAATCTGCATCAGTGAACCCACTCAGCCTGATATCATTGCCTTGGGTGTACATTAATCCATGCTCAATTGTTCCTCGTATATATCTGAGAACATGCTTGGCTACTGCCCAGTGTGCCCTCTTCAGTTCTACCATGAACTCACTGAGGGTGTTGACAGCATAACAAATGTCTAGCCTGGTATTGACCGGCTACATCAAGGACCCTATGAGCTACCTATACAAGGTGGGATCTACTTCTTTATCTTTAGACGTATCAATTTTCTTCCAGTTGGTAACCATTAGAGTAGCCATGGGTCTACAGTGTTGCAGTTTGAACCTTTTTAAAATTTTTGTAGCATATCTCCCTTGTCCAAGGAAAATTCCACCCTTCTGCTGCCAAACTTCCAACCCCAGAATATAATGCATCCGTCCCAAATCCTTCATGTCAAATTCTGTAGCTAGGTTTTCCTTGCAATCTTTGATGAGCCTAGATGAACCTATCAGGAAAAGGTCATCCACATATAATACCAAAATCAAAGGTTCATTCTCTACAATCAGATAGTAGAGGTTTGGATCTACATCACTCTTGACGAATCCCATCTTCTGCAAGTAACCATCAATTTGACTATACCATGCTCTAGGCACCTGTTTAAGCCCATACAAGGCTTTCTTCAACCTAATACATGATTTTTCTTCTCATGTGTCTCAAAACCCTTCGGTTGTTCAATGTATACTTCTTCTTCTATCACCCCGTTCAAGAACGCAGTCTTGACGTCCATATGGTGAATCTCCCACCCCATCTGTGTTGCAAGGGATATCACAGATCTAATAGAAGTATACCTGGCTACTGAGGCGAAGGTTTCTTCGTAGTCTATCCCTTCCTTCTGAGCATACCCCTTAGCCACGAACTTGGCTTCGTATTTTTCCACACTGCCATCTACAACATATTTGACCTTATAGATCCATCTCGAACCTACCACTGATCTGTCCTAAGGCCTAGGTACCACTTCCCAGACATCATTGATCATCATGGAACTGTATTCCTCCACCATAGCATATACCCATACTTGATGCTGAAAGGCCTCCTAAAAACTAGAGGGTTCCCCAACCTGAGCCACCAAATCTTGGTATCCATCTGGTTGTTTGCGCACCCTTTTCTTGTTCCTAGGAGCTCTAATGAAATCCTCTACATCCCGTAGTATATGTCGAAGTTCCCAACTTGTTGTTCCACTGGTAGTGGGTAGATCTATTTGCTCTTCCTCCTGAGATTCCACCCACTGTGATGCCTATGGATTCTTGTCCTTTGGAGAAGTTGTGGTGCTGGTTTCTGCTGGTCGAAGTGGCTGGACCAATGGATCATCCTTTGACTGCTCTTCAGAACGCATTTCTCGGGATTTCCTAAAAGCTCTGTCCTCCATGAACTTTACATCCCGTCGTACTACGATCTTTCTATTTCCTGGAAGATAGATTCTATATCCCTCAACATTCTCACTATATCCCACAAGATATCCTTTTTCTGCAGTTTGATCCAAATTCTTCCTCTTTTCTTTGGGTATATGACAGTATGCAAACTCCCAAATATTCTGAAATGACTCACTTCAGGCTTCTTGCCAGTGAAGACACTCTTTGGAGTAATCTTACCTAATGCTCTGTGAGGAGTCTTGTTCTGAACATAGACTGTTGTGCTGCATGCTTCTCCCATAGAAATTTGGGCATATCCTGATCATACAACATTTCCCTCGCTGCTTCAACAATATTTCTGTTCTTCCTCTCTACTACTCCATTCTACTTCGGATTATATGGAGTTGTCCATTCCCTTCCAATGTCTTCCCTTGCGCAAAAATCAGTGAAGTCCTTATCAATGTATTCTCCACCATTGTCTAAGCGCAACACTTTTATCCTCTTTCCTGTCAGATTCTCAACCAGAGCTTTGAACTCTTTGAATCGATCAAAACCTCCTCTTTGGTTTTTAGAAAGTAAATCCAAGTCTTCCTGTAATGGTCATCAGAAAAGGTGATGAAGGATTCAACACCACTAAGAGCTTTTGTGGACATGAGACCACAGATATCTGAGTGTATCAATCTCATAACACTCTTTGCCCTACTGTTACTTCTGGAATAAGCCACTTTGGCGTACTTGCCCAATACAAGACCTCTGCATACATCGTCTCGTTTGGTACTTAATTCTGGAACTCCTGTGATGGTTCTTCTGAGAATTCTTTGAGCCCCATGGTGTAAGTGCCCCATCCTTTTGTTCCATAGCTCATTCAAATATTTTTCACCACTACTGCCTATCAGTGCCATTGGAGATTCTAGCTGTAACTTATATAGTCTGTTACTTCTGACTCCAATTTGGCCATTCTTCTTCCAACTCGAATGTTTGACATATACTTCGCAATGAAATAAACATCATAGCCCTTGTTCTGTAACTAAGATACAGAGAGTAAGTTCATCCCCAATCTAGGCGCATGCAACACATTGGTAGCTTGAAGCCGATTCCCTGCTTCTGTTTGAAAAACTACAGTACCTCTTCCTACGGGGGTACATTTTGATTTATTTCCCATGGTGATTTGGAAGTTCATCTGTTCTTCTTGATAGCCCAAAAAACATTCTCGTATTCCCATCATGTGCATAGAAGCTCCACTATCAATATACCAAACCTCAGAGGAAGTAGAACTTGCCAAGAAAGCAACTTCTTCTTCCAGTGTGGAAGCTAGCACAAAATTGTCATGATCAATTATATTCTTAGTGCTTTCCTCTTTCCCAGGAGAACTGCGTGAGTCCTTTTGAGTTGTTGCTCCAGCTTCATGTTCACGACTCATTGCAGAATCTCTAATTCTGTTGCCCGATCTCGACTATAATACCATATGAAAATTTCAAATACGAAATTCTAATGCAGTAACTGATTTATTTCTCCTAATTATTTTCCACAATAAATTATTTACAAAACCCTTCAATAAACATCAAAGTAAATTCTACTGCAGTTGTCACATAATAGCATAGAGAAAAGAACACTAAAATACAAGCACAAGAATCAATCACATCAACACAGTTAATTTTGGACAATAGTCCTTGGAAAAACCCAATGTGGGAAAACCGGTGCAGCAGATGAGGGTTTATTTATTATTCTTCAGCAACAATCTCTTTACAAGGAATGATTTGCAAAACATAGAGAAACCTTTGAGAAAACACCTGAGATAATTTTCCTCCACCCTTTGGAGAAATTTTGACACCCAAGAGACCCTCCATCCTTCACTGTATCATCTCCGCGTCATCACTGCATGAGGACTGCGTCCCTTGTTGCGTTGCCTCTCTGAGTTGTCCCTCTGCATTGTCCCTCTAATGCACTGCATCCCATCCTCCTCAGTCTCTGACTGACACTGATAACCTCCTCTTCCTTAACCCTGTAACTCTCCCTCTAAAATCGAACTCTTACTCCTTGAGAATCGATTTCCCTTGGGTTACTGAGTATTTGCTTGGTGTGTCTCCAAATGACTCTCAAGTCTTCCTTTATACTTTTCCTATTGAGAAATCAACGGTCGTGATCTAATCTCTAATCAACGACTAAGATTAAATTAGACTTGATCCTCGTCTCTTAGAAGCTCTCACCCATATTTTCATTAATACCCTTTAATATTTTAATTTTCGTAAGTTTAAACTTAGGAACCCCATTAAAAATATTAATTATTTAATAAAATACAATCAGAGTGGAATTTCACCAAACGAAATCTGGGCCTTGGAAACCTCATGTGTTCTAGCCCCTCCACAAAATTTCGGAGCTAGAGCACATCCAATGCTACCCAAAAATCAACATAGATGCACTTAGCCACTTTGGAATCAGTTTCTTCTCTCGCTTGCATATTCACCAATTAAGCAATTTTGCTATCTCAAACTAAAGCAGATGACCCTCTAGTATTTTTGGATGGTGGTTGTTCATGTTGTTGAGTGGCTCTCCTTTTCCTTACTTCAACTACAATCCTTGGCTCAATGTTTGGTGGAGCTTGAGGAGTAGCTTGACTAAGCTCTTCATGCCTTCTTTTAATTCCATCTACCTCATCTTGCTCTCTTTGATATGACCTCCCCGCCAATGGGCTTGTTGTTTTTGTGCAACCTGCAATCCCCTGTCCTCCTCCATGCAAAATATGTGCCTTCACTCTTGGGTAGGATCCCTTGTACGAATTACTGCAAAGATTACATCGCCATTCCCATGAGCCACCACCTCCACATTTTTTAAGCTTTTGAACATGCCTCCAAAGAGGATAATATTCAGCCCTTGGGTTGGACCGGGGCTTGAACTTGCACCTTGGTTGGAAGCCATTGCTGCAAAAAAAATTGAAAAAAAAAACAAATCTATAAAGAAAAAACGTTTTTCATATATTTGGAAGCATAATCCCTCGAAAAATAGAAAAAATAGTAGGAAAAAACTAAGAAAATGAATGCTTCTTACCCAAATTAATTTTTTGTAGTTGAAGCTACCCAAAAATGGCAGAAAAGACAAGAGAAATATGGTTGGACATTGTACCTGAGCCAAAAACCATGAATGCCGTAGCCGGAAACTCCACACTCCAAATCTTCTTGTGAAATCTCTCTTTTGTCTCTAAAATCTCCTTTGCTCACTATTGAAAATGCCCTAGCTGAAACCACTGCTCTCTTCCTCTTTTCTCCTTGCTAAAATCATCTGTCTCCAAGTGAAACGACTTGCTCAATTCCTGTGATGAGGGAATGAGGCAAGAGTCTTTTTATAACTTGAGAGAGCCATCTCGAAGCATCCAAAAGATATTTTATTTGCCCAATAAAATAATAAAAGCAAAAAATAAAAAAATAAAAGCGGAAAAATCATATCTTAAAGGTGGAAACGCAGCTGTACGACCTGAAAACATGTTTTAGGTTGTACTAGGCCACGTTTCCCCAATGTGAGACGTGCCAGTATGGCCTGAAATGCGTTTCCAGGCCATACCAAACGCGCTTCAACATTTTGGTTTCGTTTCAACCCAAAAACGCCCTTGGGACTAGCGTTTCTTGCAACATAGCTTCCAACGTTTGCTACACCTTTTCCAAGTATCTTGACAAAAAAATTATCTCCAAACGCAACACTGCCACTTTTTTCTTTTAGGCTTACAAATTTGTTTTGATCTCCAGTCATATGTGTCAACCATCCATTGTTTATGTACCATTCATCTTCTTTACCTTCAATGATCAATGCTAGATTGAAATTTTCCTTCTATTTCTTCTCCCATGTCATAGTTGGCTTCTTTGTCTGCATGATTGGAGCATTCTCTTTCACAAGCCTGCAATCTTGTGCCTTGTGACCAAGACTATTGCACTTATAGCATACAATGTTTTGGTTCATTAGTGGTTCAAAATTCAAATGGATTGTAGTTCCTATGGACATTTCGAGGTCTAAATCCATAATCATTCATATCTTGTATTGATTTTACAATGAATTTCTTTATGCCCAAAATTTCCACAAGAGTAACAATGACCAAGAAAGATATTTTCATACCTAGGAGAGTAAGATGATTTTCTGAAGTTTTTTTGCCTTGGAGGTTCAATCCATTGTTGATCATCTTTGTGATGGATGTTCTTGGGAACATCAATAGAACTTCTTGAAGCAACAACATTTTTAGATTCTCCTTTAATTTTCTCCCTTAAAGGCTTGAAGCTTGTGTCCTCCTTGCTTGAAGATATGCCTTCATAACCAGGACTTCTTTATCACTTGGAGATTTTTGATAGCTGAGAATGTCATCCAACACTAGTGAGTTGTTCAAGTTCTTGTCAAGCTTATCAACTTCAGCCCTCAATGTCACAATTTCCTCTTTCAGCTTCTGACACTCTTCTTCTTCTTCATCATGTGAGTCTTTATTATTTCCTCAACTCTATTTGTTTCTTCAAGTTGAACCTTTAAGGAGATAATTCCTTCATCACGTTTTTCAAGCAAGCTTTTGAATTCTAAGTTTTTATTTCTGAGCTTGGCATTTTCATTTTCACTAATCTTCAACTTTTCTTGAAGATATTCATCTTCCTGTTCGGTCTTTGAATCTTTTCTGAGTCCCCAGAAAGACTTTATTCTCATATTTGGTTCTTCATCATCATGATCATTATCTTAAATTTTTGGATTATGAAGAGAACTTCTCTTGCATCCCCTTCTTTTGTGTCACTTTCATTTGAAGAACTACTATCTTCTTTAGAATAATATTTTTTCTTATGGAAGCTTTTCTTTTCCTTAAAAGAACGTCTCTTAGCATAATGACCTATTCTTCTACAATAAAAACATTTAAAAGGTAACTTACCTTTGTGTTTTTTGGTTCCTCTTTTGAGCTTCCTGATGAAATTTTCTTCTTCTATATTTGATTCATCATTTGGAATTCCTTCAACCTCGACTTCTTTGTTTCTTTTATTCTTTGTGGCTTTAAAAGTTGCTTCTCTGGTTGATGGTTTGTCTTATGTATCTATTCTCATTTCGTATGTTGTAAGAGTGCTATGTAATTCTTCCATTGTCATCTTGGTTTCTTCTATGGCAAATACTTTGGCATCGTATCTTAAGGGAAGCGATCTCAGGACCTTTTGTACGATCAAATGATCTTCAATTTTTTCTCCTAATCCTCTAATGGAGTTAACAACTTCATTTACTTTGAGTAAGTAAGTAGCAATATCTTCTTTTTCATCCATTTTCATATTTTCAAACTGAGCTCTATATTTTTGAAGTTTGACCCGGTTGACCTTATCATCACCTTCATACAAAGTTTTAAGTTTATCCCAAAATTATTTAGTTGTGGCACAGGACATCACCTTTGATTTAATGGTTTTTGACAATCCACCCATGATGGTATGAAGAGCTTTCGAATTGCATCTAAGAAACTTCTTCTCATCGGGATCAGTTGGAGGAATTTTAGGAACTTTGTGGCCATTTACGATGGAGAGCCAAACATCTACTCCTAACATCACATCAAAGGAACATAATATATATATATATATATATATTACAAGGGAAGCTACAACTTCCAGATATACTAGCTACAATTGGAAAGGCTACAACCCCAAGATTTACCAGCACCCACTGGAAGGACATGACAACCTCCTGAAGGAAGCTACAACTTCCTTCCTTAACACCACCCTACCACCCTATAGAATAAAAAAATAAAACTTCTTGGACTCTCGTACCAGGGACAATGACCCAATTACGACAACATTAAGACCCTAGTTATTTTCAACTCCAACATTGTCCCTCTGTCATGTCCAACTTGCATGATGCATTAACTCATACTGTAGACAATTCAACAATAGAAATGTATACCTCAAGTCACTAATGCAAGTGCCCTTACTCTGTTAGTTTATGCAACTTGGATAAATGTTCTAGTCTCAAATTGTGTCTATGGGGTTAGGGAACACATTTTCTCCAATACCCAGAATCGGTTTTGCGAGAAAAGGCCTTGATTAGATTCTAAGTCTAACTTAGGGAAACAACTTAATTAATTGGTATTAATTGGGGTAAATCAATTTTCCTCTAGAGACTTCCATAAAAGTCATTTGATGGGGTCAATATGATCTTAGCCATCTATTGTGATTAGATCATGGTCGTTGATTTGTCAATGAAAGATTATAAGTGGAAATCAATGGGAATTTTGAGAAGACACAAAGACACATTTGTAGTGAGAGCAGGGGTGTAGAGGTAACACAGGGACATCAGTAGCAGGGGTTTTACCAGAGATTTCTGGAGAGATTCCTCACAGAGATTTCCAGGGAAATTAGGAGATCAATCTTTTTGCAGTTTGTAAGCGCTTGAAATTTCACCTCAGGCTGAGACAGGTAAACCTCAAGGCTACATCAAACCATTTAGCCTCGTAGCTAGCCCTACGGGGCAGGAGAAGGCTCTCTCCGGTCTATCTCGTAAAATCTCCAAT
>APFE031098437.1:67698-99815 GCA_000404065.3 Pinus taeda
CCATCAGATGGATGTTAAATCCGCCTTCTTGCATGGGGACTTGCATGAAGAAATCTATATGGAATAACCTATTGGGTTTATACAAACAGACTCCAATCTTGTATGTCAGCTTAAGAAATCCCTTTATGGTCTCAAGCAAGCTCCTCAGGCTTGGTATGCCAAAATGGATAGCTTTCTTTTAGAATCTGGCTTTTCTAGGTGTCATTCTGACAATACTGTCTACACCACGAAAGTGGGCAAGTCTCTTATCATTCTTGTTCTTTATGTTGATGATCTTATCCTCACTGGTAGTGATCCCAACCTTATCAACCATGTGAAGTCCAGCCTTAAAAAGAAATTTGAAATGACAGACTTAGGACACTTACATTATTTTCTCGATCTTCAAGTCTTGCAATCCAAGGAAGGTATTTTCCTCTCCCAATCCAAGTATGCCTGTGATCTTTTACGCCATTTTCACATGGAAGATTGTAAGCCAGCTCCTTCTCCCTTTCAGTCTGGAGTCAAACTTTCAGTCACTTGTACTTCCCCTGAAGTTGATGCTACCTTATACTGTCAACTTGTAGGAAAACTATTGTATCTAACCCATACTCGTCCTGACCTTTCCTTTGTTGTTGGTCTTATTGCTCAGAAAGTCATTGGAAAGCAGCTAAAAGAATACTTCGTTATGTTCGAGGTACAGTTCAGTTTGGGATTCATTATAGTGCCAAAGCATCTCCTCTATTGGTTGGTTTCACTGATTCTGATTGGGCTGGTGACTCTGATGATCAGAAGTCTACTGCCGGTTATGTCTTCACTCTTGGTTCAGGACCTATTACATGGGCTTGTAAGAAACAGGCTGCCATTTCTCTTTCGTCAGCAGAAGCAGAGTATCGTGGTGCCGTGGAAGCTAGTAAGGAAGCCTTGTGGCTTCGTCAGATCCTATCAGATTTTGGCTTTGAGCAGCAGCATCCGACTACACTTTGGTGTGATAATCAAAGTGCCATTCAGCTTTGCAAAGATCCAGTTCAGCATCAGCGCAGCAAACACATTGAACTACACATGCACTTCATCAGAAAGCTCATCCATGACCATGTTCTTGAAGTGCAATATTGTTCAACAGATGATCAAGTTGCAGACATCTTTACAAAGGCTCTCACAGAGGCGAAGTTTACTGAACTTCGATTTATGGTTGGAGTTCAGGAAGTTGTCACTAAGGGGGAATAGGCTCTAGTGCCTCCTTCCTTCTCCTATTGTGTCATATTTGTAAATCCTTCAATCCAATCCCAAGTTGTTCTTAAGGGGGGATGTTAGGATATTCCGACACATAGGAATAGTTAAGTTCAACTTGGTCTAGTATAGAGTTAGGTAAAGTGTGTTTCTTTACCGTTGTACATTCTGTAACTTACAATCCGACGGTCACGATATGTAGTGATCCGACGGTTCATTCTCTCCTCGGTATTACCGACACTTGATCCGTGGCTTAACACCCGATTGGTCCATGATTTCTATTTAAAGCACATGGAGGGTCATTTGTAGGTTAACCGTTCACGAGAAAAGCTTATGTAAATTTTCATTCTTTTATTAATAAATTCCCTGAAGTGGTCGCGTTGGCTCAGGCCATGCACTGTTTCCCTCTTTGAGAGTTTTAACCACGTCAAAATACTGGTGTATTGATCTGTGATCTGTTTGTGAGCGGTGTCCTTTGGTGTTCTGTTTGAGGAACTTACCCTGTATATTCCTACAATTTTAATGGGCATGCCTTGCCCTAATCAGGTTCCCAAGCTATTCTAAAATCATCCTATCCTTCCTAATCTCTTCCACTCCCATCCTATCTGTCCTCTACTGGAGTATGCCACGGCGTCAGTTATACTGACCTAACCATTCATAAACTCTAAGGATGGCAGCGTCGGCTATATCGACCTGATTCCCAGTAGGCATCCGACAGTCATCATCACACATCTAGGGGAGCGTGATTCACACAGTCCTCCCATGACTCCAGGGTTCGGAGGATAAACAGTGGGCAACACCTCCACCCCTCTTGATAGAATTAGGGTTAATACCCTATCATAGAATCTCTTGGAGCCTTAATTGTTCTGAGGTTCTGTCATCACGCGGTCATTTTGGTAACGGATATTGTTTGCAATCATAAACACTTGTCCATGAATTTATAAAATGTGCGTTAACTTACTCAACAAAAATAGCTTATGTATAATTCACATATGTCAATTACAGTATAACATACTTTGCCATATTCTATATATGTCATTGACTTTCATATTAAAATGTAATTATTCTTTGATTTCTATCTCATCAATCATATTGATATGCATAAATTAAACATAATTACAATATCTTAATTCCTATCAGAAGCAAAATCACTTAAATATTTTAAACTTTACTATGACAACTATAATTTAGAAACATCAATAACATATTCCGTATTGGTATCCATGTACCAGAGGAATTTAAACAGATATTATGTCATAAAAATTCACGTTTATATATAATCATTCAAAATGGTTCTGAGCCTCTGATTTACAGTAAAGTAAATATATACAAAACATAGTTTAAAGTTCTTCAAAATTGACACAGATTAGGGTATTTTTGACATATGTTCTCGATATCTTCCCAAGTAGCTGATCCAGGGCTATACTTGTCCCACTGGACCTTAACTTTGTCTACTAGACGATTTCTGAGTTGTCAAACTCTACATTCCAGCATACGTAATGGTTCGACCGATATGATTCCCTCGTCTGATACCTATAGTTCCTTCCATTGAAAGTTATGAGATTGATCAGCTATATAACGTCTTAATACAGATACATGAAATACATTATGAATTTTATGCAAGTGAGGTGGCAATGCAAGACAATAGGAAACAGGTCCAACTCTTTCCATGACTTTAAATGGTCCAATAAATTGGGGTGACAATTTTGTCCATTTTCCGAATCGAATAGTACTCTTATTTATTTTGATGCGGATGAAAACTTGATCCCCTACTTCATACATCCTATCAGTTCTATGAGCATCAGCATAACTCTTTTGTCTATCATGTGCTTCCTTTAACCATTGTCTAATTTGTCTTACCTGCTCTTCCATTTCTTGGATTAATTCTGGTCCTATTATCATTCGATCTTCTAACCTGTCCCAACTTAACGGTGTTCTACAAGGTCTGCCATATAATGCTTCAAATGGAAGCATTCCAATCGAACTGTGATAACTGTTATTATTATCTGAGTGTTTGTCCTTATAAGGGTTGTGATTGTTATTTAGTAACAGATGTTGTAAGCGAACAGAAGGATGCGATGGAAGAGCGCGAAGGATCTGGTGGATGGTGGAGGCCGATTGATTATTGTTCAGATAAGTAGCAAGAATAGATTTCCTTCTAAATTCCTGAAGCCGTTGGGCACCATCTAAAGATTCTTGGCCCCATAATCCGCGACTTGATTAGCTTCTTCCTTCTTTGCAGCAGACCATAATTGAGTTAAAGAACTTGCATGGACAGATCTTGAGATTGCTCTCGCAAAATCACTTGAATTCGCTTACTGTTCTGTCCAACTAAAGCTCACTGTTAATGATAACTCAAGAGAATTTGTGGCAGTTGTTCTAGTGTCCTTCCACCGGCCTGGCTGTCAGACAGGGATAGCTAAAGTCACCAATACATATGATCTACCTTAAGGTTTTGATTGAGCATGGGCTACAAAGTATTAGTTACTTCTAGGGCCTGGAAGATCCCAAGGGTTTGAAAATGCGCTCTGATACCAAAGTATGACAACCTTAAAGCAGATATAATTACAATAAAGGGATTTTTTTATTTGACAAAATTAACTAACAGAACTGTTGAAGGTATTTACCTGCACACTTGCGGTTGATGATGCCTCCAGCAGGTTGATGATGCCTCTAGCTCCCTGCTTCGGTTACCAAAAGACTGAATCCACCCAACCAAACTGAGCAGAGCCTGGCTACTCAGTCCAGTAAGCTTCTGAGTTGAAGCAAACTATTCCCCCCATGCCCAGAACCTCAGAACAATCCGCGCTCTTCTTGTGGATGATGTTCTTTCTCCTTCAGTTGTGCTTTCCTTCATTCTTTTCCTTCCTTCTTTCCTCCTTCTAAAAATTTGCTCAATGGTTTTATTTGTTTTCTTGGCGGTGGTCGCTCTTCCACCAGCAGCTCACTGCTTAGCCTTCTCATGACACCTTCCATGTCATGTATCATATGTATCCCTGTTATGGTCACGTATGTGTTTATTTTATTTATAATTTAATTAATTATAATTCTTTATGATTTTATTAAAGTGCTTCTTTTGATATTAAGATTATTTCTTATATATATATTTTAATTGTTTTATTAATTTATTAATATAGTTTTTATTAAAAATCTGAAATATATAATTTATAGACAGGTCATTACAACTATAGCCGCTAAATCATCAAACACAACTCCATGTAAATCTTGTGGAACTCCTTATAGAGGAAGAAATTCGAGAGGAAGCAACATGAAAGGGCGAAGCTCTTTATCTAGAAATTCACATTATGATTCAAGAGGACCAACCCACCTTAATTGTTGGGGATGTGGAGGACCGCATTTTCAACGTGATTGTCCAAAAGCTTCATCAAGTATATTGCATAAGACAGGAAAAGAACCAATACCAAATACCCAAGGCAATCATAGAATCCATGTATTAGTCAACAACAATCAAGCAACACATCAATCCACTGTAGTGGAATCTTTAGGTATTATTAATGGTATAAAATTCAAAATCTTATTTGATACTGGTGCCACGGATAGTTTCATTTCGTCATATGCATTAAACAAATTTGGGTTGGCAGCTTGCAAACAAAATTATTTCAAACAGGTAGAAATGGCCTCAGGAGAACTCCAATCTATAGACTTAAGTGTGGATCAATGCAAAATTGATCTAGGGGTCCGTTCAACTAAATTGAAAGTTTATGTCACAACCATAGGAACTTGTGATCTTGTCATAGGTATGGATTGGTTAGAAGTTCATCAAGCTTGAGTAGATTGTTATGGGAAAAGAATTCTCGGTATAAATGATGATGGAGAGGCGATCCAAATTCAAGGTATAAAGGGAAAAGTATCTTTACGCTACATATCAGCAATGAAAATTAAGCATTGCTTAAGGAAAGGTTGTCAGGCATATGTAATTCAAGAAGTAAGTAAAGAAAAAGGACCATCGTTAAAACAATATCCGGTGTAACCGAATTTCTAGATGTATCTACAAAAGAACTACCAGGATTACCCCTCGAAAAAGAGCTAGATCTCACAATAGAATTGAAACCCTGTACTCAACTAATCTCTAAAACACCTTATAGAATGACAGCTCCAAAACTTCAAGAATTACAAATTCAATTGAAGGAACTATTGGATATAGGACACATTCGACCCAGTATATCACCTTGGGGTGTTCCTGTAATTTTTGTCAAGAAAAAGTATGGTTCCTTAAGATTATGCATAGATTACTGAGACTTGAATCGAGCTACAATAAAAAATCGATGTCCAATGCCTCGAATTGATGACCTCTTTGACCAAATGAAATGAGCTACTGTCTTTTCAAAAATTGATCTACGATCAGGCTATCATCAACTACGAATTTCAGAAGACGATATTTCTAAGACTGCATTCCGAACACTCTTTAGGCATTATGAATTCACTGTGGTACCATTTGGATTAACTAATGTACCAACAGTATCCATGAACCTTATGAACAACTTTTTTCGCAAAAATCTTGATCAATTTGTACAAGTTTTCTTAGATGATATTCTTATCTATTCCAAGAATGAGAAAGAGCATGAAGACCATTTATGGATAGTATTATCTTGTCTCAGAAAACACTAGTTATATGGAAAGTTATCTAAGTGTTTTTTCTTTCAAAAAAATATTCATTACTTAGGTCAAATCATATCTGGTGAAGGAATCTCAGTAGATCCCGAGAAGGTAAAAGCCATCATGGAATGGCCAATACTGAAAAATGCACATGAAGTGTGAAGCTTTATGGGTTTAGCCGGTTACTACCGAAGATTTGTGGAAGGGTTCTCCAAAATTGCAAAGCCAATTACAACTTTTCAACGTAAGGGTGTTATGTATGAATAGACTAAGGAATGTAATAAAGCATTCTCCGTACTCGAAAGACTGCTCACCAGTGCACCAATCTTAAGAGTACCGAATATGAAAAAGATTTTACTATATGTACTGATGCATCCAAGCAAGGATTAGGTGCAGTATTAATGCAGGATAGAGGAGTAATAGCATATGCCTCAAGGAAATTAAAGCCTCATGAAGAACTCTATGCCACTCATGATTTAGAGTTAGCCGTTGTAGTATTAGCTTTAAAAATCTGAAGACATTATCTAGTAGGGCGAAGCTTTATGCTTAAAAGTGACCATCAAAGTCTACAGTATTTGTTCACCCAAAGAGACTTGAATGCTAGACAAAGACGATAGAGTGAATTCCTAAGTGAATATGACTTTGGAATATCAGATATTAAAGGAAAAAAATGTAGTGGCAGATGCTTTAAGCAGAAGACCCTGAATATTTTCCCTCATATCTATCAAAGTAGACTTAAGGCAATGAGTACTAGAACATCTCATAAGAGATAGTTGGTATTTAAAGGTAAGATCTAGTCATGATAGTAAAAATCCAAAAGAACCCTAAGTTTGAAGGATATGAACTAGAAAATGATGGAATCTTACAATTTCATGGAAGGATGTATATTCTTGATAACAGGGATATTTAAGACACCATCCTTAAGAAAGCCCACAGAGCAGTATATTGTGCACATCCTGGAGTAAAGAAAATGTATACTGATACCAAGAAACTCTTCTTTTGGTCGGGCATGAAGCGTGATATCATTCAATTCATTGTAAGATGTTTGGAATGTCAACAAGTAAAAGTTGATCATTGTCATCCAGCAAGTCTTCTACAACCTCATGACATTCCTATGACCAAATGGGAGATCATTTCTATGGATTTTATCACGGGGCTACCTCTTACTTCTCAAAGACGCAATGCTATTTTAGTGGTAGTGGATAAATTAACGAAAAGCGCCCATTTCATTCCCGTAAGAGATACTTATGAAGTTGTTGACGTAGCTCGAGTATTCATAAATGAAATTATCAAATTTCATGGAGAACCTAAGAAAATAGTATCAGATAGACACTCATGATTCACTTCAAGATTCTGGAATTGCATGCAGTCAGCCTTAGGAACTCAACTAAATTTGAGTACAGCTTATCATCCTGAGACTGATGGGCAAACAGAAAGGGTAAATCAAGTACTTGAAGATATGTTGAGGATGTACGTTATGGATCAGCAATTTCACTGGAAAAATTACTCATCGTTAGTCGAATTTGCATACAATAATAGTTACCACAGTTCAATCGAAATGCCTCCATTTGAAGAATTATACGGCAGACCTTGCAGAACACCGTTAAATTGGGACAGGTTAAAAGATCGGGTGATAGTAGAGCCAGAATTAATCCAAGAGATGGAGGAACAGGTAAAACAAATTAGACAACGGTTAAAAGAAGCACAGGATAGACAAAAGAGTTACGCTGATGTCCACAGAACTGACAGAAAGTATGAAGTAGGGGATCAGGATTTCATCCGCATCAAACCAAATAAAAGCACTATTTGATTTGGAAAACGGACAAAGTTGTCACCCCGATTTATTGGACCATTTAAAGTCATGGAAAGAGTTGGACCTGTCACCTATCGTCTTGCACTGCCACCTCACTTGCATAAAGTTCATAATGTATTTCATGTATCTATATTAAGACATTACATAACTGACAAATCTCATAACCTTTAATGGAAGGAACTGTAGGTATCAGACGAAAGAATCGTATCAGTTGAACCATTACGTATATTTGAACATAGGGTTCGACAGCTCAAGAATCGTGTGGTAAACCAAGTTAAGGTCCAGTGGGACAAGTATAATCCTGGATCGGCTACTTGGGAAGATACGGAAATCATATGTCAAAAATACCCCAACTTGTGTCAATTTTGAAGAACTTTAAGTCATGTTTTGTATATATTTACTTTACTTTAAATCAGATACTCAAAACCATTTTGGAATGATCACATATAAACGTGAATTTTTATGATATGTTATCTGCTTAATTCCATTGGTACGTGGATACCAAGACGGAATATGTTATTCAAATTAATCTGAGTGAATTATAGATATCAAAGTAAAGTTGAATATTTGATTAATCTTGCTATAAAATTTAAATCATGAATTCTGATGGGAATTAAGATATTATAAATTTTGCGTCATTTATGCATATCAATGAGATAGAAATAAAAAAATGATTGCAATTTCAATATGAAACTCGATAACATGAGCAGGACATGACAAAATATGTTGTACTAGAGATAACATGTATATGCTATACAGAATTTGTTTATTTTATGTATATACTGATGCACATGTTATAATATATGGACAAGTGTTTACGTTGCAGCTAGTATTGTTACCAAAACGGCCACATGATGACAAAAACTTTAATACAATTAAAACTCAGTAAAGTTCCATGAAAGAACATTAACTCTCATCCCACTAGGAGGGGTGGAGGCATTGCCCACCATTTATCCTAAAAAAAAACCTACAATCGTGGGAGGACTGTGCGAATCACGCTCCCCTAAATGTGTAATGATGATTGTCAGATGCCTACTGAGCAATCGGGTTGATGTAATCAACGCTGACACCCTTGAGAGTCTATGAATGGTTAATCAGTATAGCTGACACCGTGGCATACTCTAGTAGAGGATGGATAGGATGGATAGGATGGAAGCAGAAGAGATTAGGAAGGATAGGATGATTCTAGAGTAGCTTGAAGAATCAACTGGGGCAGGACATGAATATTATATTTTTAAAATCTTAAAATATTTAAGAAAACAAAATTTTTAAATACCAAAATAAAATGAAATATCAGAACTTATATACTCACATTACTCACTAATATATCTTAGTAATCTTAGCTTCGGGACGAAATTTTTGGAAGGAGGGATGTATGTAATGACCCATCTATAAATAAAATATGAGTATTAGCATACATACGAGATCTTCATACGAGAGCTACATATGCATGGACCCGCATGTATCTCACTATATGTAAACTAATTACTACAGGAGGAGATATAAATTAAGGTAATAAAGTAATACCTCACCAAAGTATCATATATATGATAAGTCCTTAAAACCAGCAGAAAATATTAATTTTAAAGTACAGATTAAAATTTACAATTAATAATTAATAAAATAATAATATAAATTAATTAAAAATTAAAAATTTAGTTAATTCAAAAAAATAATAAATAAATCTTATTTCAAACTACGTATCCAAATAAAAATCAACGAAATCAAATGAGATTTGATTTCATAAAAGTTACACGTAACCAAAATATTGAGATGGAGATGAGAAGAAGGCGGTAGATGAAGAAATAAAAGGAGAAGGGAAAAACCGTTTTGGGGGGGGTAGCAGAGTTGAGAACAATTTTGGATACTGTAGTACAGCTAAGAAGGAAACTTGAGTCTTGATTATATTGATGTTTTTGGGCACGGGGGAATCAGATTGCTTCAATTGAAAGCTTTCTGAGACTGAGTACCTAGGTTGTATTCAGTTTGGCAGGGTGGTTTTTGGCCGTTTTGGTGACACATCCGAACAAGAACTGTAGCAGAGCAGACAGATTTTCAGTAAAGTAGAAAGGTTGGTATTCATTAGATTAAATTTCTTTAAAATTCTGTATTTAAAATTTCGTGTTTTGCGATTTTGAAATTAGCTTGAGGTTCAGGTTCTTACATCTATGCTCTTTAAATAGAGATCATGGACCAATCGTGTGTTAAGCCATGAATCAAGTGTCGGTTACACTGAGGAAAAAATAAACCGTCAGATCACTTCATGTCTAGAACATATCATGACTGTTGGATTGTAAGTTACAAAAAGTACATACTAAAAAACACACTCTACCTAACTATACACTAGACCAAGTTGTACTTAATTATTTCCTAAGTGTCAGACTATCCTAACACTAGGTTGGGGCCAACTCTAATGGTGGATGAAAAAATGATTTGTCCACCAGTGGGATGCTATCACCAAGATTGTGCAAAGCTCGATTGAGCTTGGACGCCCCTTGGATAGTTTAATTTCCCTAAATGTGGCTTCAATCCTCAACCCCTCCCCATGAGATTTGAGCCTGAGGCCTAGTGGAAACTAAACCCCACACAAACCAACTAATCTACACCTCAAGGGTTTTAGTTTAGATCAAATTATTATATTATAGATTAAACAACACTTGTAGTTAGAACCAGAGAATATGTAATGTTCCTTCCTAGAATATTTTCACTAAAATCAATTTCACAATTTTGCATTTTTGACTATTATGGGGGCCCATGAAGGACATTTAGGTATGATGAGATTTTTCTAACAATGATAACTGTTTGGGAAGCACTTTTCACTTTTTTTTATTAACACAATCTTCTCTTATTATTATTAGTATGTGATCTCTTTCTTCATCAAACAGTTACCAAAAACAAAACAGATAAGAACACAAGATGTTGGCTCTTAGCCAGCGCAAAACCTCTCTCTCCTAGAGAGGAGAACCCTTATGCAAATTTCTCTTATTGAAACTTCAATTTACAAATGCCAAAAAAACCTAGACCCTTGACAAGAAGATCCTCCAAGCACAAGTCAAGCCTTTCGAGATCAATTCCTCTTGCAATACCTCGACCTCTGATCCAAAATGGATTTTGGATAGACTTCTAAGTCTAATGTGTTCCTCACAGAGGAAAATGAAAGTCCAAGGATGCTCTTGGAAATAACCCCATTGTGTAGATATTTTCATTCTGAATCTACTGCAATTTGAATGGGCTAAAATGGACTTCGGATACAGAAGTTATCGCAGAAAGAAGATTGCCTTTGTCCTTTGAAAAATGAGACATCTCCCCTTAAAAATGGCATAAAAGGCCTTATAAAGGAAATCGCATCGCAAATAGCCAAAGGGAAGGACTTAAAGCGGAGGCGAAACGGATCTCCGACTGCGACCTCTGACTTATCGCATCGGAGATAGGCCCGCATGCAATATCTAGACCCCGGGCTATGTGATGGAGCAATTGCAATCAGCGGATTGGTGATCGGCACACCAAAAAAGAGAAGGACCCCCAGGCCAACGCGACATACGATCGTTGATATCGGTGTAGATGGATCGACATACCCAAAGGGCAGACCCCTGGGCCGTTGCGATTGCAATTAGCGATCAGGACCCAGACCCGATAGGGATTATGGACCCGATTGCATATATTTTGAGATCCGTGTTTTCGGATTTTCTATATATTCCTTTGTATTTGGGGTTTGGCCATTATGCTATACGATGCGATATGCGACTTAAGTCGGACCCGAAAGGGTTTATGGATGCGAATATATATATTTTGAGTTCCAGTAAAAAGGGTTTTTCTAAGTATTTTCGCATTTTCATTAAATAAACAAAATACAAAGGAAATACGCCCGAAGTGATAAAATGGACTCGAAAGATTTATAGACGCAGCCTTATATTATTTGAGTTCTATAATGAGCAGGATTTCGAGCAGGACTCAAGCGGTAAGTGGTATTGTACGGGCTCCGCCTGATCCCATACACTGGCCAACACGTGGCTTGGCACCGGAGAGAAAAAACCGCCTTTTCAGGTGGGTAATATCCATGCGCATAAGCCACCCGAAATGAATATCAATTGTTGGATCAGAGATCACCCAGATCAATGGTGGGCTTGAGATAGCAACCAAAGGCGAATCCGAAAGGATTATAGGGCGGATTCAATGATTTTTGAAGTCCGATAGAAAAAGTTTTTGCTTGTTTTTAGTGTATTTCTCTGTGTAAATAGGGAAACGTGTTCCCGGGGATTTTAACCACGCCAGTGGTCCTTTCTGTTTAAAAAACAGGTGGCCACCATGCCTGAAGGCATTTGACAATGATTGTTTAACGCTCGGAGGGGATTTGAACAGATAAGGAGCAGAGAAGCCGCAAAGGGATGAGTACACACAAAAAAACGGCTGGGGAAGCCAGAGAGCCGGGAAAAATGCCTCAAAGGAGCCAGAAGGCCCAATTGACAGGGGAGGTCGCTGAAGGAGAGTTGTTAGCTGAAAGAGCGAAAAGCCAGAGAGCACGATTGACAGCCAGCAAAGCCGCAAAAGGTCGCTGGAAGGTTGCAAAAGGTCGTTGGGAGGTCTAGCGAACCATTGATGCACGCAGAGGCCGAGAGAGAGAGAGCTCAGAGAAGCCAAAGCCAAGAGCCGAGAGCCAGAGTTAAAGCCGCGAGCCAGAGCCAGAAAGCCGAGAGCTTCAGAACTAGGGATGGGATGGTGTTCTAAATCCATTGTTTCTGTGTAAAACAGTGGAGTTGAGTGTGGAGCTTGTAAAAGAACTGAGGCCATAATCTCAGAGAGCTTAGTCGAGCTGACTAGAGCTCAAGGAGACGTAACCCAAGAGTTTTGGGTGAAGTCCAAATTAATATTGTTGTCCATGTGTTTGTTAATCGTGGCACTGTTGCATTGTTACATGTATTTACATATCAGCACAAACAACAGATTTTAAAGCATATAGTTAGTTAAAATAAACATAAGCATACACCTTATTGTCAAGCACATTATTAGTTCCGCATTGGTTAATCGTAGTTGTCTTGGGAATAATTAAGATTTGGAAGTGGGAGAGGTTCTTGTAATCTCACAAGAAGCCTTTAGTGCCCCATTTTCAGATCAGGTGGTATCAGAGCTGAGAATCCTGAGATTGATTAACCATGCCTTCAAGAAGGTGATATCAAAGTTGATTATACCGGAGCAAGTGGTATCAGATCAGAATGCTTGATTGACAGAGCAAAGATTGCTTGTCTGAAAGGTGTTTAAACAATCAGAGGTTGATTGTATGCTTGTTTGCAGACTGACTATTGTTTGAATTTGCAGAGGTGAAAGGAAAGCTATTGATAGCTCAGTCCAGGAAGGACAAGAAGGAAGAAGGGTTGAAGGCATTCTTCTCTCCCAAAGGACCTCAAGGCAATCCTTGAAGCACAAGAGATTTGTTGCAAAAGGTTGCTGAATAAGCTCTTTATTAATCTTGTTTGAAGTTCTTTTTTCATTTGCATAATGACAACTTCTACTAGTGAGTCCTCAAATTCCCCCTTCATCACAAGATCCTTTGATGAAGACATGAAGCAAGACTTGTTCACCGTGATGGATATGGTGAGGGACATGTATGAGAATGGAAGGAAGAGCGGCATACTTAGAGCGTAGTTGAATTGCATGGAGGAAGAGAAGTAGATGCTTTCTGACAAATTGCAGGAAATGAAAAGGCAACTTCATATTGCAAATATGAACCTGAAAAGGATGCATGAGTTGGAGTCACAGCGCTTTGTTGCCAAAGAAGCCTTAGTCAAGTATCAGCTTGAAAAAGAGGTAAACCATTCTAGTTTGTCTTCAAATTCTTCTAAGAATGCTTATATTGGTTCTTTTGAAAAACATATAAGAGGCATAGGCTCCAAGCTAATGTCCAAGATGGGCAATGAAGGAAAGGGCTTGGGTAAACATGCACAAGGTATTGTTGAGCCAATAATAGTTGAGGAAAAGCCTAAGTATTTGGGTCTTGGCTATGGACAGTCTATGGAGGAAGTTCCAAAACTGCCATGAAGGCCATTGAAACAGCTCCAAGGAGTTGCATTGCAAGTCTTCTACCTCAAGAGTGTGAAGATTGTATTCAGGAGGAATGCAATGGCTTGAAACATCATTTGCAGGATGCAGGTGTTCAGAAGCACACACTTGAATCAGGGAATTATGAAAACTCTGACAGCTTTGAAGAGATTGATGGTGTTCCAAAGGGAGCCACTTCTTCATTTGCTTCACCTCCTCATGAACGCAATAAAGGTGAAAGAGAAAGGTATAAATTTGGTTCTAATCATTTTCCTTTTGATTTTGCAAAGCATGATAAATTTCCACATAGATATGGGAAAAGAATTGCTTGTTCCTTTTGTGGTTTGGATAACCATAATGTTTCTAAATGTTTGAAGAGGATCGCCACATACAGGAAACTTTTGAAGGAAAGGAAGCAAGAAGCCAAAGGTCCATTGGACAAGGCAAATCATGCTATCAAGAGGATGCACATGTGTTGCACTTACTACCATAAGCAAGGACATCTTGCTGAAAAGTGTTAGACTCTGAATCCAACAATGCTTCCACAAAAGCTGAAGAAAGTGGAAAGAGAAGATCGTAGAAATGGAAAGGAAGTTTCCATGAATGATGTGTCTCAGGATGATTCACATATTGATCCTGATGTGCAAACAAAGGGAAGACCTTTGAAATGGATTGGTAAGAAATGGCTAGAGTTCTTATCCAATTAAGATTGCATGTCTATTCATGCATCTATTTGCATTTCTTTGTTAATGGAATGCAAGTTGCAGGTTTCTACCAAGAAGGTGAATGAAAGAGTTGAGTAGGAGGCTCACTTTGTTGCTGCAATATTATATTTCATTTCAGCTTCGAAAGTATAGTGTGCTTAAGTGAAAGTTGAAGGATGAAATGCATGCATGAGCATGAGATGCATGACCACAGGGATGTTGATGTTTTCCTTGTATTTGAACATGTATATGTAATTAACTTGAAGGACTGATTGCTTTAAACATGCATGTAATATTGACTTGAGAAAAGTTGATTTGGTCTCCAAGATGGAGATAATGATGAAGTGTTTCATATTTTGAAAAAGAGACCTAATGATATTTTTCTACATGCTTCACTTGAAGGGTCATTTGTTTTAAGGGCATGTTTTGTGGGCTTGTTGTCTAGTCCATCATTTGTATGCAGATGTAAGACATGGAGGTGTTCACAAGATGTGAAATCTGTTTCTTTTGTTGAAGCAGGAGTTAGGTCCATCCAGTTGTTGTCTGTATTTCTGTTGTTGTTAACAGTTGTTGTTGACAGATTTTCAAACAGTTACAAATGAGAATTTTGTGGAGCAGGTGTACTTCACATTTATTTGAGCCACCTTGGATCAATGATTAGGGCAAAGAAGTTCAAACTACCTTTTGTGACCATTTCAGCAGGAGTTCTACAAGAAGGCAAGGAGGAATGCAGTTCTTCCCGGGAGGACTAGCATATCTAGGAAGGAAAGTGGTCAAAGGCTTTGGTTCAGAGGAACTATGCAAGGCAAGTGTATGGAGGCTGAAAGAAGAGGGTGATGTTACTCTCATTTACTGTTCAGATCAGTATATTTGTCTTTTGGAGACCAAAAGTTCTTTAGTGGGAAGGCATGATCCAAAATGGATTTTGGGTAGACTCCTAAGTCTAAGTGTTCCTCACAGAGGAAAATGAAAGTCCAAGGAAGTTCCTGGAAATAGCCCCATTGCAGAGATCTTTTCCTTCTGAATCTACTGCAACTTGAATGGGCAAAAATGGACTTGGGATGTAGAAGTTATCGTAGAAAGAAGATGCCCTTTGTTCTTTGGAAAAAGAGGCAAAATCCACTAAAAATGGCAAAAAACCCTTATAAATGGAAATCGCATCAGAGAAAGGTCCAAGAGACGGACTTAAGTGGAAAGAGGAGAGACCCCCGATCTCCAATCTCCAATATATCGGGTCGGAGATAGGCCTGTTTTCGATGGCGAAACCCCGGGCAAGTGATACTACGATCACCGATATCGGCGAATTGACATCGGCAATGCCACGAGGCTAAAGTCGAACCCCCAAGCCAATGCGACTTGCGATTGCAATATATCTCATTGCAATGTTGCATCACAACGATATAAAGGGTGATAACATGTCGAACCCGGCGGATTTATAAGCACGACTTTATAACATTTGAGTTCTGCCATAAAGGGACTTTCCTGTGTATAAACACGTTTCAGTGTAAAAACCAAAATACAAAGGAAATTTCCTGAAGCGATAAAGCCGGACCTGAAGTGGAATTATGGGCATGATTCATAAAATTTGAGTTCTGTAAAGGCAGGATTTCGAGCAGGCCTTAGGCGAAAAGCGATATTGGGCTAGCTCCGCCCACTTCCACACATTGTTCAACACATGGCTGGTGGAGGAGAGAGGAAAGCCGCCTTTTTGGGCGGGTAACCCCCGTACTACTAAGCCACCCAAAATTAGATATCGACTATTGATCAGAGATCCTGTAGGTCAATGGTGGGGATTGTGATAGCAGCCAAAGGCGGACGCAAAGCGATTTTAGGGCGATATCGATATAATTTGAAGTCCGATAAAAAGGATTTTGTCGGGATTTTGAATGTTTTCCCGTGTGTTTGGGATCTCGCCCAATACGTTAATGCGATGCGATATAACGCCTAATGGTGGACCATAGGGATTTTAAGGGAGAATGAATGGGATTTCAAGTCCGAAAATCACGTCTGATAGTGTATTTTGCATACATTCTCTGTATAATGGGATTTTCTCAATTTTTGGGTTTTTGCCTATGAGAAGGCCCCGCAACCTCTGTAACCGCTCCTGATCATCATGCCACACTACAAGCAAGTGTTTTTATAGGAAATAATGAATTTTGAAGCCATGGAGACACAGAGCCAAGTGGCCAATCTAATTGACAGGGAGCAGAGAAGCTGCAGAGCCACATAGGAATAAATGAATCACAGAGAAATGGTTGAGGAAGCCGAAAAGCTAGAAAAGTACCTCAAAGGAGGCAAAGAGCTCAATTGAGAGCAAGGGAGAAGCAAGAGGGTGGAGACAGCGAAAAAGCCAATGCGTAGAGTAGCTAAGGGAGTCTTTGGAGTCACTTGGAGGTCAAGTGAAAAGCTAGAGAGCTGAAAGTTGTAGAAAGCTAAAGTTGGAGCCAGAAAGATGAGAGCTTCAGAGCCAAGGGATAAGATGGTGTTCTGAACCCCTTTGTGTTCTGTGTAAACCAGTGGAGTTAAGTGTGGATATTGTAAAAGAACTTAGACCATAATCCCAGAGAGCCTAGTTGAGTTGACTAGAGCTCAAGGAGATGTAGCCCAAGAGTTTTCGGTGAACTCCATATTAAATTTTTGTTCTATGTCTATTTTATTACTACATTGTATCTGCTATTATATTTGCTGTTATATGTTTTATATCAACTCAAGAAAATAATTTTAAAATACACAAATAGTTTAAAAACAAACACCAGCATACACCTATGTTTTCAAGCACTCATCAATTCACAATTGTTTAATCACACTAGATCATGGGAATATTTAAGCTTTGGAAGTGGGAGAGGTGCTTGTAAGTTAGACAAGAAGCCTAAGTGCCCCATTTTCAGATCAATGAGACAAAAATACGCATGCAATGGAAATTATAGAAAAATGAAGAAAATAGAGGCATCAATGATAAACAGGCATCAAAGAAACAGCTCACATTTTTTTTCAGTTCAAACTTGGTTCTCTCCTTACACTCTCATACACATTAACACTCTTAGAGCATTCTTGGAGCACTTTAGCATTCATTTGGATTTTGGAGAAAGGCAAGCAAGCAAGCAAAGGAAGGAAAAGGACAAGAAAAGGAAAGCAAAGGAAGGTTGGATCAACAGCTTCAGCGGAAGGATTTTTCATGTAACATATTGCATGTGTGATTTCCCTACTAGGATGTGAATGCATGGTACATGCATTTGTTTATTTGGTTCATTTGTTGTCACTGGCATGGGTTTTTCCTAGTTTGACAGTGTTTTCAGCCCTGCCTTGCCATTTCCTAAATAACCATGGTGTGATGGGATTCATTTTTGGTTGAGCTTTCGATTACCAGAAAGTTTTGGAATGAAGTTAGGTGGTCTCAGGAAAGTCCCCAAGAGTTGGGGGTGGAGACGGTTTTCTCTAGGAAGCTCTCGACGGGTGGGTGGAGATAGAAAAATTCCTCAAGGTATGGTGAAGGAATTCTGAGGCATCCAAGCTTGTTTTGGTTTTATGATCTTGGGACCATTTTAGGTGAGATCACAATAGCTTGAGCATGGAGGTGGTTTAACCTCTAGAGCCCCTGTTTCATTATGTCTTGCTTTATCCCATGAGATTCCACATTCATACTTGGAATATGGCACGAGGAGATTAACTGAAAGAATATTTGATTCAACCAAATCTATGGCCGGGTAGTACATGGAAGTTCCTAACTTGGTTGGCATTTGTATATGTTAATAAGAGGTATTTTCCCATTGTGATTAATGAGCACATGTACTTGTTATTATGTGGATTTGATGGTTGATTTGTCATGGTCTCTATTCTAGTTATTTGGTTGTTATATGTTGTGCTCTTACTATACCTCTTGTTCATGATTTGATAAGTTATGGAATGGTTGATGAATCAATGGGCTAACAAGTGTTATTGCATCTGTCTTGAGAGGGAATTAGACCTTCTTGGTGATTCTCAGATGAAGTGTAGATTCTTGTGATCGGATATGCATCCATGACCTGTAATGTCTATGTTTACCATATGTTTGACAAAATGTCTATCATGTATTATGCATGTCTATGTCAAGTTCTTGCTTGCGTTTTCAATGGCTAGAATTTTTATAATCTTAATTATGATTCTAGAAAGTTACAGGAAATTTTGGGCAGTGGTCTGGAGGCTAGCTTGAAAATTTGTCTTAGATATCGAAACCACTGGCACTGAATTGGGGATTTTTGGTCATAACCACATGGAAGCAAGCTTATGAGTGCGGTTATAGCCTCATAATCACATGCATGAAGTTTCAATGGTGTGGAGTTCCAACTCAAGGATTGGTCACCTGGGGTGGTTTCCTAGATCGTAAGTAATCTGTAGTCCTTAAGGGATGTCAGTGAACTTTCAATTTATAGGTCCCACTTCAATAATTGGAACTTGGAGGTTAGGTCATGTCATGGTAACACTCAAATCATGTTTACCCTAGAGAGCTTGTAAAAGCGGGTAAATGTGGGTGGGGACATTACAAGGTGGTATCAGAGGTTCCAAGTTCAAACACTTGGACATGATGGGCTAAATATATCTTATTATACATGCATAGTGAGAGTTATGGTTATCATGAATGTAGTCATTATTATAGTATGTGTTATCATGCATGGTATTGGTATGATGTCATTGTATATATATATGTATCATGTTAATCTGGATTGACTTGTGCAAATGAGATAGCCTCCCCAGAACTTCATTGAGGTATGATTTTGATTATGGTATCTATTTGGTTTGGCTAACCTCAAATTTTTGCAGGAAGAAAAAGATCATAGATGACGAGCATAATGGTGGATTATAGTTCATGTGACTCTCCTTACAAATCAGTTGAGCGGCAAGGAGATGAGTATTCTCTTGATATAGCAGATACATTGAGAAGTTTGAAGGAATAAATTGAAAGTTTCAAGTCATATAATAACATGTTGATTGAGACATAGGAAAGGATTGGCAGATCTCAGGAAAAGAAGGTAGAATATTGCAGTAATTATTCATAGCCTATCATATTTTCAGAGACAAGGACAGCTAAGGATTATTCATGGACAAGAGGAAAGGACTAATAGTTCATATGCCAGTAGGTTTTGATCAGGATTCAGGTTGGACAGAAAGTATATAATCTAAGGTGAAAGATGGTTGGATACAACTAATATGAGATGTAGTACCTATGCATCCTATTCTAGTTATGTTTCAGAGAGACATCATCGTCATCACCACCATCATCCTTATAAGATGAGTGAGAGGGGATATTTTCCAAAAATGTCAAGAAATACAATCCTCCTACATTTGATGGGGATGCGAAGAAGTCAGAAGATGAAAAATCATGGTTTTTAGGGATGAAGAATTTATTCAGATTTCATGACTATTTAGAGAACATGAAAGCCAAGATATCCATCTTCAGTATCAAAGGAAGAGCAGATATCTAGTGGGAAGATGTGAATAATTTCAGAGGCATTACAGAAGAGAAGCTGACTTGGAGTGAGTTTGAAAGACTCTTCAGAAAGAAGTATCTATCTGAGAGGCACTATGATGGAAAGACCAAGCAATTCTATGAGTTGAGGATGGGTTCCATGACAAATGAAGAATATACAACCAAATTTCTGGAGTTTTTGAGGTATGTACCTTACCTCAAGGATCAGAAAGAAAATATTCAAAGGTTCATCAGCGGGTTGCTAGTAGCATTTAGAGACTAGATTGAGTTTGATCATTGGAATAATTTGACGAAAGAAGTGGCTAAGATTGTTAGTAGATGCTTGTACTGTCAGTAAGTGAAAGCTGAGTATAAGCACCCAACTGGTATATTACAGCCTATTCTAATTCCAAAATGGAAGTGGGAGGTCATTTCCATGGACTTCATTACACGTTTTTTGAGGACATCGAAGCAGCATGATTCCATCATGGTTGTGTTTGACAAGGTGAGCAAGGTAGCTCATTTCATTACAGTGAAGTCTACTACTTGAATCAATGAGGTAACTCAAATATTCATCAAGGAGATAGTGAGGTTGCATGGTGTTCCTAAGAAGATCATATCATATAGAGATGCCAAGTTCACTTCCAGGTTTTGGAAGGAGTTGTTTGCAAGATTGGGGACAAAGTTAGCTTTCAGTACAACTTATCATCCATAGACAAATGGACAAACAAAGATGGTTAACAAGATTCTTGAGGACTTGTTGAGGATGTATGTTATGCATCAACAGAGGAAGTGGGAAGAGTATATTCAACTGGTAGAGTTTGCATATAATAATCAGTATCAAGAATCCTTGAGGATGAGTCCATTTGAGGCTCTTTATGGGAAGAGTTATAATACTCCTATCATCTAAAGTGATCCAATGAACAAGGTATTGATTGGATCAGACATGTTGTCCAAGGTGGAGCAAAAGATGTTGGTTATTAGAAGGAATTTGAAGGCAACACAAGACAGGTAGAAGAGTTATGTAGATCACCATAGAGAATTCAAGGAATTTCATGTTGGGGAGCATGTGTACTTGTGCATCAAACCAAAGAGGAGTTCCTTGAGGATTGATTCATGTTCCAAGTTGGCAACTCAGTATTGCGGGCCTTTTGAGATCCTTGAGAGGATTGGACTAGTGGCATACAAATTTGCATTGCTGCCAACAGTGAAATCCCTGATGTTTTCCATGTTTCGTTGCTTAAAATATATGTGCAGGATGTTGATCATGTGCTTGATTGATTTATATTGCAGGTGGAAATAGAGGGAGAGTTCCAGCTAAAGCCACAATGCATATTACAGTGGAAACAACTCATGCTTCAGAACAGAGCAATAGAGAAAGTTAAAGTGAAGTGTAAGCACTTTGGGCCCGATGAAGTTACATGGGAGATGGTTGATCATATGTGGGCTTTGTATCCTTCATTATTTGTTGGTTCAAGGAAAAGAGTTTTTGATACATATATATTTTTGTATTTTTGTAAATACAAAAATGGGTTGCATTATAAAGCTCCAATCAACAGTATGTTTATTTTGGTTTTTTAGTAGGATGTCATTGTAAATATTGCATCGAGCTATGTTATAAAGATCCATATGCGGTATGTTTTGTTTTCAGCAATTTTTTGGTCATAGGTGTCATAGAACACTGAGGATGGTGTTCCCCCAAGGGGGAGGGGTTACTAACCGCCCCAGGTTAAAGTCTCATGTAATAAAGGATAATAAAAGAAACAAAAATTATGAAGGTCAGAGGACACGAATTCCAAGTTGAATGTTGGGCAAGCACTATAGTGGGAATCACTTGTGGTTTATGGCTATGGAAATTGGCAAAGGAATTGTAAAAGGAAAAGATGAAATAATTGACATTTAATTATGAGAAATAAGGAAAATAGCAAAAAATGAAGGTGAAGAGACACAAATATGCATGCAAGGGAAATTAGAGGAAAATGAAGGAAAATGATGAAAATATAGGAATCAAATAAATAGTTCAATTTTTTTGTCAGTTCAGTCTTGGTTCTCTCCTTACACTCTCATACACTCTAGCACTCTTATATCATTCTTGGAGCACTTTAGCATTCACTTGGATTTTGGAGAAAGACAAGGAAGCAATCAAAGGAAGGAAAATGAAAAGCAAAAGAAAGCAAAGGAAGGTTGGATCAACATCTTTAGCAGAAGGATTTTGCAGGTAACAGATTGCATGTGTGATTTCCTTGTTGGGATGTGAATGAATGGTACGTGCATTTGTTTATTTGGTTAATTTGTTGTCATTGGCACGGGTTTTTCCTGGTTTGATAGTGGTTTCATCCTTTCCTTACCATTTCCTAGATAGCCATGGTGTGATGGAATTAATTTTTAGTGATATTTGTATTTCCGGAAGGTTTTGGAACTGGGTGAGGTGGTCTTAAGAAAATCCCAAGGGTTGGGGGTGGAGATGGTTTTCTTCGGGGAGCTCTCGACAAGTGGGTGGAAAAAAGAAAATTCCTCAAGGTATGGTGAAGAAATTCTGAGGCATCCAAGCTTATTTTGGTTTTGTGATCTTGGGACCAATTTAGGTGAGATCATAGTAGATTGAGGGTGGAGGTGGTTTAACCTCTGGAGTCCCAATTTGGTTATGTATTGGTTTATCCCATGAGATCCCACATTCATGCTTGGAATATTGTTTGGGTGTGATTGGCTAAAATAAGATTGGGTTCAGCCGAATCTATGTTCGAGTGATACATGGAAGTCTCTGTCTTGGTTGGCATTTGTATATGTTAACAAGAGTTATTTTCTTATTGCGGTTAATGAACACATGTACTAGTTGTTATGTGGATTTGATGGTTGATTTGTCATGGTCTCTATTCTAGTTATTTGTTAGTTATATGATTAGTTATATGATGTTCTCTTACTATGGATCTTGTTCATGATTTGATAAGTTATGGAATGGTTGATGAATGCATGGGCTAGCAAGTGTTATTGCAGCAATCTTGAGAGGTCATTAGACATTCTTGGTGATTCTAAGATGAAGTGCACACTCATATGAGCAAATATGCATTCATGACATGTAGCTTCTATGTTTACCATATGTTTGACAAAATGTCCATCATGGATTAGGCATGTCTAGGTCAAGTCCTTGCTTGGGTTTTGAATGGTTAGAATTGTTATCATATTAATTATGATTCTAGAAAGTTATAGGCAGTTCTAGGTAGTGGTCTGTAGGCTAGCCTAAATTGCAGATTTTGGGTCATAATCGCATGGAAGCAGGATTATGAGTGTGGTTATAGCCTTATAACCGTATCCATGAAGTGTCAAGGGTGTGGTTGTGCAATTAAGTCAAAGAAAAAGAGTTATAGCTCAGGGATTCGTCACCTGGGGTGATTGTCTAGCTCCTAAGTGGTATGTATTCCCTGAGGAATGTGAGTAAGATTTATGTTTACAAGGCCCACTTCAATAACTGGAACTTGGAGGTTAGGTATTGTCATAGTAGTACTTAGCTCATGTTTACCCTGGATATCTTGTAAAAGCAGGTAAATGTGGAAGGATGCATTACTGGGTGGTATCAAAGCTTCCAGGTTCAAACACTTGCACTTGATGGGATAAATGTATGGTGTTATACATGCATAGTGAGGGTTGTGGTTATCATGCATGTGATAATTATTGTAGTATGTGTTATCATGCATGGTGTTGATATGATGTCATTGTGTGTGTGTGTGTGTGTGTGTGTGTGTGTGTGTACAAATCTAACATGGACTAACTTGTGCAGATGAGATAGCCTCCCCTAAAATTCATTGAGGTCTGATTTTGTTTATGGTATCTATTTGGTTTGGCTAACATGGCATGTTTGTAGGAAGAAGAAGATCATAGATGATGTGAAGAATGGTGGATTATAGTTCACACGACTCTCCTTGCAAATCAGTTGAGAAACAAGGAGATGAGTATTCTCCTGATATAGCAGATACATTGAGAAGTTTGAAGGTAGAAATCAAAAGTTTCAAGGAAGATAATAATATGTTGATTAAGACACAGGAAAGGCTTTCTAGAGCTCAGGAAAAGCAAGCAAAAGTTAATGCAATAATTCTTTAGAGCCTATTAGATTTGCAAAGACATGGACAACTAAGGATTAGTCATGGACAGGAGGAAAGGACTAATGGAGCATATGGTAGTAGGTACCAATCAGGATACAGGTTTGACAAAGAGGATACAGTCAAAGATGGTAGATGGTTGGATACACTTGACAAGAGAGGTAGTGTGTATTGGTCTTATTCTAGTTTTGGTTCAGAGAGACATCATCACCATCACTTCAATAATCCTTATAGGAGGAGTGATAGGGGATATTTACTAGAAGAGTTCAAGAAAGCCAAGCCTCTTACATTTGATGGGGACTTGAAGAAGTTAGAAGATGTACAAGCATGGCTACTTGGCATGAAGAAGTTCTTCAAATTGCATGACTATTTAGAGAACATGAAAGACAAGATAGACACCTTCAGTCTCAAAGGAAGATCATATATCTGGTGGGAAGATGTGAAGAATGTCAGGGGCATTAGAGAAGAGAAGATGACTTGGAGTGAGTTTGAAAGACTCTTCAGAAAGAAGTACCTATATGAAAGGTATTATGATGGAAAGGCCAAGGAATTCTAGAGTTTAGGATGGGTTCCATGACATGTGAAGAACATACAACCATATTTCTGGAGTTATTGGGGTATGTACCTTACCTCGAGGATGAGAAAGAAAAGATTCAAAGTTTCATAAACAGGTCGCTAATATCATTCATAGACCAGATTGATTTCGATGAGCCTCTATCATTAGAGGAAGCCATCAGGAAATTGAAGCAATGTTATCAGAAGTCGAAGTGCAAGGCTAAGCCTAAGCATGATTGGGAAGGGAATGAGAAGGCCAAGTGAAAAATGGCCTCAAAATTGAGGAAGACCTCAGGATGCATGTGAGAAAGAGAATGTGACTCCTTATAAGAATTTTAATGCAATTGAGAAGGGACATGGACCTCAGCCTAAAGAGTGTCAGAATAAAGTTAGTGGCAGAGAACTATTGTAATGTTGGATTTGTGGGAAAGATTATCACCGGAAGGATTTTCCATTGTACATAGTGGTAGGCCTTAGATCTATAGTGATCAGGATGTATAGACAGTTGGGGATATTGGTTAGAGAATTCCTCTTATTTATGCAACACTTGATAATATTCATGTAGATCATTAGGCATCCGTTATTGATATCGAAGGTAAGCTTCGTGATTGAGTTGTTTCCATTTTGATTGATCGTGGATCTAATTATAGTTATGTTAGGTCTAACATAGCGGATAAGTGTTCTTTGAATAAATAAGTGCATGTGAAATCTTGGTTGGTTTAGTTAGCTACAGAGAATAAGAAAAGAGTTCATCATTGGGTGATAGCTTGTGCATTTGAGATGAATGGTATGCCTACGTTGACACATCTAAATGTGCTTCCTTTGGGTTCATATATCATGCTTTTAGGTATGGATTGGATATTTACTCATAGGACCAAGGTATATTGTTATGAGAAGGCCATTAAGTTCCTGGATGATGGTAGAGAAAGGAGAATCTTGCAGGGAAAGAAGAAGCCTACATCAATGAGAATGGTTACAACTATGCAAGCTAAGTGCAGTTGCAGGAAGGGGTGTCTATTATTTGCGGTGCATATTTCCAGTGACAAAGGGAAGTATGTTGAGGATGATGAAGTCCTGAAGAGGTATCATAACTTGCAGTTGTTTCGGGATGTGTTTTCCGTAGAGATTTCAGAGTTATTGCCTCATAGAGAAGTGGATTTCACTATTGAGTTCATACCAAGAGCAGCACCGACATCAAATGAACCTTATAGGATGATCACTCCGAAGTTTTTGGAATTGAAGTTGTAGATTAAGGAGATGTTCGATAAAGGATACATAAGGTCAAGTGTGTTGCCTTGGGGTGCACCTGTATTGTTTGTAAATAATAAGGACAGTACTCTCAAGTTGTGCATTGATTACAGACAGTTGAACAAGGTGATGATTAATAACAAGTATCATTTTTTGTGGATTTATGACTTGTTTGATCAACTGAAGGGAGCAACATTTTTTTCAAATATTGATTTGAGATCATGAATCATTAGGTGTGCATTAAAGAAGAGGATATCTACAAGATCACATTTCATACCAGGTATGGGAATTATGAGTTTGTGGTGGTTACTTTTGGTCTTACTAATGCCCCAACCACCTTTATGTTTTAGATGAATAATGTGTGTCATCATTATATGGACAATTTTGTGATAGTGTTTATTGATGATACACTGATATATCCCAAGAATGACGAGGAGCATGTAGAGAACCTAGTAGTAGTGTTGAGATTGTTGAGAGAGAATCATTGTATGCCAAGCTCAACAAATGCAGTTTCTTTCATACTGAAGTTCATTACTTGGGACATGTAGTTTCCAAGGAAGGCATAGCAATGGACCCGGAAACTATTAAACCTATCATGGATTGGTCGACTCCTAGGAGTGTAAATGAGGTCAGATCATTCATGGGACTAGCAGGTTGTTATAGGAGGTTCATTAGGAACTTCTCAAGGATTTCATATCCTAGTACATCCTTATAGAGAAAGGGAAATAAGTTTGAATGTACTAAGGAGTGTGCAGCTAGTTTCGATCAATTGAAGAATTTTCTTACAAATGATCCAGTCTTGAAGATTGTAGATCCAAATAAAGAGTTTGTAGTCTATACAGATGCTTACAAGAAAGGAATTGGTGGAGTATTGATGCATGAAGGATAGGTGGTATGCTATGAGTGAAGGAAGTTAAATGAGCATGAACAGAACTATGTGACTCATGATCTTGAGTTGGTAGCTATCATTCATGCCTTGAAGATGTGGAGGAATTATCTTCTTAACAAAAAGTTTATTCGAATGAGTGATTATAGTGGGCCAAGATACTTGTTTGACCAACCTAATTTGAATTCTAGGCAAGATATATGGTTGGCTACCATTAGCAAGTTTGAATTTGAGATTAGGAACATTAAGGGTAAGGAGAATCAGGTTGCAGATGATCTCAATAGGAGAGTGCAGGTAAATCATATTTCAGTTGTGAGCTCTTATGGGACAGATTTGCAGGAGTAAATCTTACAAGTGGGGCAGCATGATGACAAGTACCAATAGTTGAATTAGAGGTTGCAATAGCATAGTGAAGGCGATAGGGATGAGGATGATCACCTCATGCCAAATGGATTGCTCAAATTCGAGAACAGGATTTAAGTGTCAAATGAGCTCAAGAATTTTATCTTGAGGGAGTTTCATTTCAAGCCATATGCAGGTCACCTAGGATATCAAAAGACACTTACATTTGTTAAGAAGTTCTATCATTGGCCAAATTTGAAGAAAGAAGTGGGTGATTTTGTTGCTAGATGTTTGGTCTGTTAGCAGGTGAAAGTTGAGTGTAAGCACCCAGTTGGTCTATTACAACCTAGTCCTATTCCATAATGGAAATGGGAGGTCATTTCCATGGACTTAATTATAGGTTTGTCGAGGACATCGAAGAAATTATTCGATCATGGTTGTAGTTGACAGATTAAGCATTAAGGTAGCTCATTTCAATGTAGTGAAGTCTAATAATTTAGCTAGAGAGGTAGCTCATATCTTCATCAAGGAGATAGTGAGGTTGCATGGTGATCCTAAGAAGATCATATCAGATAGAGATACAATGTTCACTTCCAATTTTTGGAAGAATTTTTTTGCAAGCTTGGGGGAAAAGTTAGCTTTCATTACATCTTATCCTCTGCATAGTTTATGGGCATAGTTTTAATACTCCTATCAGTTGGAGTGATCCAGTGAACAGGTTACTGATTGGAGTTGGCCGAGATGGAGTGTAGAAATTTTGTGACCTTGGATCTAGGTTAGAGTCTTAAATCACTGAGGCTACCAAACCAAGAGTCTCAACCATAAACTACTTTGCATAGCAGAAAATCTAAAGCAGTAAATCATACAATGCACAATGAACACAATTTTAAAAAAAATTGTACAATGATGTACAATCATGAATATTTGTTATATTAATCCAAACTGATAAATACAAAATTCTATGGTTACAAGATACAATGACAAACTTGGATGTAGCACTTCTTCTCATATCTTGTTTGTTCGTTCTGTCGCACCCATCCTTCTCACTAGTGGTGCCTTAGTCCATCAAGGTCACTACACATCGAGACTTCAGGAGGGATGCCCTCTAACACTGTTGCACATCCTTCTGCACAGTGTACTTGTGTTGATCCAATCTTCTCCTCTAGGCTGGCCAATACCCAAGCTCAAATATTCTAGGCTGGAAACAACCTTCGTCCATCAAAGTGTTGCACTTTGGCACCATCCTTCACCCAACCTTCAACTACTCTTTTTCCTTCAAGATAGCTTGTCAAGGGCTCCTTTGGGTAGCCAACACACTGCCCTCCAATAGTCCTATGACACCCAATCTTGTCACTGTCGTATCTGCTCCTAGGAATACACTTTCCCTCTCCGGAATGTCTTCCAATTGGCTCCAATAGTCTGCACCAATTTTGATCCAATTCTAGTCAATACTTAACCTAATACACATCCAAAATTTTGTTGTTTGCACCTCGCAGCACTATTGTCACTGTGATCACTGGTTAGGACACAACCACCAGCCCTTAACCCTTTGTACAGTCAGCAACTTGGGCCTCTAAAGGCTATGGATTTCCTTGGAGAAACTCCTTCCATGCTATGTTCCCTTGTTAAAGCCCTGCCCACTCATAAAAGCCCTTAACTTAGGCCCATTTGTGTGTTATGGTCTACGACCTTGTTGTAGTTGCGACCTCTTCTAAAACAAGTCTAGACAACCTTTAAACAACAACCCCATGCTCCGCTTTCCTGTGGCCTTCACTGCCCAACAACCCGCAATAGAAGAAACCCTTAAAGCACAAAAAACAATCCTTAAAGGACCTCCCTGTAACCTAGAGTAAGAAGTTGTCCGCGCTATCTCCTCAACCTCCTTCACAATTCCCTTTAAGTTCCTTTGTTGTGACCATACCTATCTTTCTTCCACTGAAAAATTAGAGCTCACTTAGTGCGTATTGCTCACACAAAGGATGGGAAAATAGCCTCCCTTTCAACCTCCTTTTACACCAGAAGGATCCTCCACGAAATCATATTGAACCGGCATGTCTTTTGAATTTCTCACGTCGGCCTACATGAAGAAATTCATAATTCATATGTCAACTTCAAAAATTAATATCTCTCAAACGAAATTGAATTCGAACGATTTTCGATGCGTTGGAATCGTCTTTCCAAGACCTATCATCCTCATCCATCATATGTTGTGTTACCATCATGGTTCTGCCCCAAAAACATGATTGGTGCAAAAACCCCTTTCTTGGGTTCCAAGCCCACAAGTTGCCCTTGTGGTGCTTTGTCCTCCAACCCTTGAACCCCTAGGGCTTGGATTACCTCCCAAGCTACAAAAATTCAACACTTCCTCTTAGCAAGGGAGGTACCTCTGTGCCTCAGAAGTAATTCATCTTCGTCATCACTACTCACAACACTTTCTCAGCTCTTATTACTCATAATAGCATAAATCCCGGAAGCATGAACTATGCCTCCCTTGGAAGTGTCATTGTCGCTCGAAGCCTCCTACTTCTTTTTCTTTTCCTACAATGCTTTTCATTCCTTCCATGGTTCCTTCGTGCCAGATGTGGAAGCGCCCTTTCTTCCCACTGACCATGCGCTCTTCTTGAGTTGCAATTTCTCCCTCTGAGTCTACAAACTCCCTCTTAAACTTGACTCCCTCTAAGCCTCTGGATCTTGGACTTTCTTGGAAAATAGTACCTTCTTCTCAGGAACCTGCCCCTGCTCCTTTGAAGCCTGCAACTAGACCTTCACCTTCTCTTACTCCTTGGAATTTGGACCTACCCCTGCTTCTTTATATGATCCTCAGGTTTGCTCATCAAACTATAGAGACCATTCTCCCTGACTCTAAGCACAATCCCATAAAACTTAGAGCCTCTAGTCTTGAGTCTTGCCTTCCCATATTGGAACAAGACCTAAAAACCCTTCCTCTCCATCATCAAGATAGAGAACACATTATACTTGAGTCCTGGTACAAATAGTACATCCTGGACCCGCAACCTACGTCCTGTCTCCAACCTAAATGGCACCACACTCGATCCTCAGATCTCCAACTAACTCTTGTCACCCAACACCATGTGCAACTTCAAGTCCCATTAGGCTAGAATCTTAAAAACATCCTGTGATCATGTCATATGCTTTGTCGCACCACTGTCCACATATCATCCATCCTCTTTGATAGTAATTTCTGAGAAATGAGAAATTAGTGAAAGGGCATCCTCTTCTTCTTCCATCTTTGCTTGATGGAAATCAAGGGAGGCTTGCTTCCCTTTTTTATTCTCTTCATCTCCTTTCTTCTTCAGACATTTTGACGCATAATGACCCATCTCGCCACAGTGAAAGAACTTGATTTTACACAAGACCTTCCACTTACCCTTCATTTTTGTTGGTAGTGTTACATCCTCATCTACCTTCTTGGAAGGATGAAGATCCTCGTCTCGCAATTCTTCGTGAATGAAGTTGTCCCATAGTCTATTCCAGTCTGGCAGCTTCTCTCTGGAAATGATTCCTTTGATGAAGGGTTTCCATTCCTCGATGAACCCTTTCAAGGCAATCCTTACCATCTCTGCATCTGAAACTTTAACCCCAATGGTAATAAGCTCATTTTGAACCTAAGATATTCTTGTTAGATATGAAGTCGTTCCTTCACCCTTTATCATCTTGGTGGATTTCAACTTATCCTCCAATACCAACACTCGATTCTTGTTTTTGTTCTGGTACAAATTCTGAAGAGCCATCCACATCTTGTGTGCATTGTTCTTCCCAAACACATGAGGTATCAAGGGATCCTTCACAGCATCAAGGATGATAAACCTCGTTTTTATATCCAAGTCTTCCCACATTTCTATCTCCTTAGGGTCAAATGGCTTCTTGATCTCTTTCTCAGCAAAATCCCAGATCCTATTGACTTGCAAGACCAACTTGATCCTTTCTTTCCAAGTAGTGTAGTTGGACAACCCTTCCAACCTGTCTTGATACCATAGATCAACCTGCAACTTCGACATTGTAGTGACTCCTTCACTCACAATGTGACCAACTCCCTCTCACGTTGTACTTCATTGTGTAAACACTAATTTTCTAGCTTTCAAGATAGCTCAAATACGCTCTGGTACCATGTTGAAATTCCTTGACCTTGGATCTAGGTTAGAGTCTTAAATCACTGATGCTACCAAACCAAGAGTCTCAACCATAAACTACTTTGCACAATGGAAAATCTAAAGCAGTAAATCACACAATGCATAATGAACATAGTTTTAACAAAATTGTACAATGATGTACAATCACCAATATTCGTTATATTAATCCAAACTAATAAATACAATAGTCTATGGTTACAAGATATAATGACAAACTTGGTTGCAACACTTCTTATCTTATCTTGTCATGTCGGTCCATCGCACCCGTTCTTCTCACTAGTAGTGCCTTAGTCCATCAAGGTCACTACACATCGAGACTTCAGGAGGGCTGCCCTCTAACACTATTGCACGTCCTTTTGTATGGTGTACTTGGGCTGATCCAATCTTAGCATCCCTTAACTTAGGCCCAATTATGTGCTATGGCTCGCGCCCTAGAACAACAACCTTGTTGTAGCTACAGCCTCCTCTAAAACAAGTCCAGACAACCTTTAAACAGCGACCCCATGTTCCTTTTTCCTGCAGCCTTCACTACCCAACAACCCACAATAGAAGCAACAATTAAAGCACAAAAAATAATCCTTAAAGGACCTCACTGTCTCCTACTGCAAGATGTCCTCCACGTTGTCTCCTTAGCCTCCTTCACACTTCCCTTTAAGCTCCTTGCTGCATCGAGACCTCTCTTTCCTCCACCGAAAAAATCAAAGCTCACTTGGTGTGTTTTGCTCACACAATGGATGCAAAAACAACCTCCCATTCCACCTCCTTTTATACTAAAAGGAACCTCCATGAAATCATATTGAACCGACGTGTCTTTTGAATTTCTCACATCAGCCTGTTTGATAAACTCATGTCGGCCTACATGAAGAAATTCATAATTCATATGTCAACTTCAAAAATTAATATGTCTCAAACGAAAAATTGGATTCAGATGATTTTCAATGTGTTGGTGATCCAGGTGGATGTTGGTGGCCACCCACCTATCCCATTTGGACCCCCACAATTGTCTCTTTCAGCATTTTCAGTTT
>APFE031098450.1:0-22024 GCA_000404065.3 Pinus taeda
TTCCTCCTAAGAGGTCACAGGTTCAAAACCAGAAGGGGGTAGAGTATGTATGCCTTCGTAGACTTAGCAGTCAAATCGCTGCGCGGAGGTGGGTCCCTTGTCCCACAAACAAGGGGGTCTCATACACCAATTTGGTGTCTGGCTTGGTTGTGACCTTAAAAATGGATATTATTATTATTATTATTAGTTATTGATGAGGGCGCATCAACTTGCATTATGTCTATTGCTTGTTGGAAAGCGATCGGGTCTCCGACTCTGAGCCAGTCTCCTACGACTTTGGAAGATTTCGATGGGAGAGAATCCCGTCCTTATGGTATTCTTCAATGATTGCCAATCACCTTAGAAGGGAAAACAATGGAAGTAGAAGTTGAGGTCGTTGACGCGAATCTCACATACAACCTCCTTCTGGGCCGGAGTTGGACGTATGCCATGCATGCCATGGCTTCATCCCTCTTCTGTGTCATTCGTTTCCCTCACCAAGGGAAAATTGTCACGGTAGACCAACTTTCCTTCTTCGCTTCCTCTTCTGAGGGAAATGTACCTTTCGTTGAACATGCCTTCGTTCCTTTTGAGAGTGTGGGAGCCGGGCTTTTCAAATACCCTACCCTCATGGGTGTCTTCTCCCTCCCACCTCCGAACCTTGCTTCGCTTGGTTTGGTCTCTACTCGCTTTGATCCTTCATTGCACTCTATTGCAACCCTCGGTCCCTTTGCCAAAGGGAGCACCGATCCTCTAGCTTGTAAACCTCGCTCGGCTGGGGGGCATGGGCAGATCATCGGTGCCGTTGATCATTTTATACAACAGGCCGAGCGATGCCTACACTATCTAGGCCGGTTATGCAACAGTGCAATAAGGCAAAGTCCTGAAAAGGGCTTGACTTGAACTGAGTATCATGCGCGCGCTTTATTTTGTACATACGTATGCTTTCAGAAGTGTGTTGTGTGTGCGTGTTTATTTAGTTTTTATCTCAGTGTGTCGGCGTGATTTCCGCTTATTGTGTCTTTTTCTTCTTGAACAGATGTCTGGATTGCCTTACGTTGGTTTCGCTGATGGTGCTTCCCGCAGTACCCGCAACTTGTCATCTGCGGCATGGGTGATCTAAGATCCTCGTGGTGAGTTAGTAGATACTCAAGGGGTGTGTCTAGGTTGTACAACGAACAATGTTGCTGAATATAGTGCTGTGATTGAATTATTAGCTGAGGCGATTAACTTCGGAATTCGCACATTGGTTGTAAACTTAGATTCTCAACTTGTAGTCCACCAGCTCAACGGGCGTTATTCCGTTAGAGATCATCGGATTTTAAGGTTGTATTTACTTGTTAAGTTATTGGAAAGAGATTTTGATTTCATTACTTATCAACATATTCGAAGACGACTTAATGCAGTAACCGATGCATTAGCTAACTATGTATTGGACAGACATTTGCATAATATGTAAATCAACATGATACAAGAAGCATAAAATACAATAAACCATAACACCGTGTATATATATATATATATCGTGTGGCTCACTGAGGCGCTCAAAAAATAAATGTACATGTCTGGATAGAGTCTGTGTTCTTCGTACATCTGAGACGCATGTCTCTTAAAAAATATGCAGAAAATAAAACCTAAGAGTCTAACCACAGTGGTGCTCATGATAGCACATCACCGCGCGCACCAATCGTCTCAGCAGACGATGGACGCGAGTCGACACCCCTACTGTGTGCCTCTAATATGCGAAGGGCACATCTGCCAATCTGGAATAACCTGGAATTCCTTGGGCAAGCCCCTCGAGATTCTGTATCAACTCCTCCCCCACGGTGCCCCTTGCCTGAGGGTCGGCTGCGGGTTGGCCTCTCCGCGCTGTAGGGAATAGGCCGGCTGGTCGCTCTGGGCCCACGTCTGCATATACATACAATCGTCATTAGAACAGGCATGTATTAAAAAAGACAAAAAATGAAAATGACAAAACATCAAAATCAAAGAGTTCATACCTAACTCCTCCTCTCATTCCTCCCCCTCTGGTATGGAAGGTCTGGGTCTCCCATGAAACTGGTTCCCACATAAGGCCAATCCTGGATCACGATCAGCTGTCGACGGAGCCATATGAAGAACTCGGGATGCCATGACATCTCCTGGCCTCCTCCTCCTCTGGGCATCAGTGTTGCCCAGTGAGCCATTCTAGGCTCTCGTGGCAATGGATCTGCCACCACGGCTCTCTGGATCTGGAAAAGTGGTATTCTCTCCAGGAAGAATGATACCACAATCGAGCCATATGCGAACTGTTTCACATCTGCACGCTTACAATTTGTGAGCTGCCTTTTGATATTAGTGGTCACAGCTGCAGCCCAATTAAAGACAGTGGGGCTAAGGCATTCCGTCGCGAGTATCAGATGGTTTTTGCTCGCCTCATGGGGCGCTTGCACCCCAGCTACACGTGTGATGGTGAATAGAATCGCCTTGAGCGTCAAATCCCGGATAGTGTTGATGGCCACCTTAGCGCTCTGTCTCCCGAATTGTGCTTCCGGGCACACTCGAGCTTTTACTTCACCAACCTTCTCCCCAGAAGGTCTACTGCCAGTCAAAATGGGAACTTCCCCTCTCCGTGACAACCCGGTGATGAAGTATACATCATAAACTTCAAGCTCCAAGGTCTGGTTCCGTAAACGAAATACTTGGTCGTCCACTTCCCAAGCATCGATTATGAACTGTAGCAACTCAGGTTGAGACCGACTATATGAAGTAAGAAAGAACTTTTTGAGGCCACAATCCCTCAGAGCATTCATGCACCCCTCATCCTCAATTGCCAAGGCGTCCACAACGTCATGTTCTCTTTCTTTCCGCTCTGCTACCATTTTGGCTTGTTTCCTGCACCCACAAGGACACATACACCATCATTAGAACGTTGGACAAATTATGATCTAGGAGAAATTCAAATTAAACGGGTAAATTCATGTAACCACGCGACTGTTTTTAAAACAGTCGCGCTAATGGCGCGGCACCCTTGGGTAATTTACCCCATTAGCGCGGGTCCATGCAGGATACCCGTGCTAACGGGGCGAAGCCCTAAATTTGGAAATCCCCCTTGCTGAGGCTCAATCAGGCATGAAATACATGAAAAACGGTATAGAAATGGAGCTAAGGGAAGCGCCTCTTACCTGGAGCTGACGAGGTCGCGAATGGTTGCACGGATTGGCTGTATTCGCCGCGTGAAGTTTGCTTCCCAAACAGAGCCTTCTCAATCTTCAAAGAGGTAAAAAAGTAAAAGTAATTCTATTTTCACATTTTCACTCTATTTATAGACTTTTTAACTCATTTTGGGTTTAGAAAAGTTATTTTTGAATATTTTAATGTATTTTTGGTCGAAAATGGGTTTTACGTTTGCCTCTTGTGCAGCGACAGGTCTTTTACGCAACTTCGATGGTGAAACGAGTTGTATTTTATACTTTTTCGGACTCGGTAAAAACATGAAAAAGTCACTATGGAGTCATCTTTTAGCTCTTTTCTGACTCGCTAAACGTGAAAAGATTGCCGAGTTATTCCTCTTGACTCGTTAAACGTAAATAAGAGGCGGTCGTTTTTAAACTCTTTTTCCGACCATATAAAGAATGAAAAGATCGTCGGGCCTTTGTCGTTTCAGGTTCATTAATGGGAACGAAAAGACATGATATCGGTCACTTTTTTACTTTTTCAGGTCGATGTCACTACTCACGAAAAATACTCCTCGGTCGTAATGGCCGGGCGGTTCTTTCGAGCATGGTTTTATACTTTTTCGGGCTCGGGAGATAGAACTTTACGAAAAAGGACACCCCTGGAGTTTCCTTTTCGCTGTCTTTTCAAACTCTCTAAACATGAAAAGACGCCGAGTTCTTCCTTTGTCAGACTCGTTAAAACTTAATGACATCGGATCCCGTCGAAATGATGCCTCTCTAGCATATGCTATCGTCGTCAAGCTTGCCATCCAAAAATAACCGGGGTACTCACCAGAAATGGTGGGGGAATAAAGGAACCGTAATCATCGTCGTGTCGGCAGTATGTCGCTCTTGAACATGGCACTCGTCTGCATTCGTGTCTCGGTAAGGATATCTCATTTTGTTTCACACTTGCCTCCGTGGGTTTGGGTTATCCTGTTTGACCATTCATCTGCTCATCGCCTTGTCACCATGACCCTTGATCATTTGATATCAAATACTGCCAAATCCGCTGTTGTGCCGCCGATATGTTCAAGAGAATTTGACCTCTGTAGAATACTCAACCTCCCTCTGATATCTCACACAAAGCATGTTATCCCTCTCTGTCTCGTGTCGATGATGTGGGAAACATTATGGCCCACCTTCGATCAAGATCACTTCTTGTCGACTTCAGCTCGTTATCCAGGAAGGTGACCTAGAGACTCCCTTCAGGTACCTTGGAGCCTGCATGCCTCAATGGCAGGTTCTTCGTGTTCGACGCGAGGTTTTCATCATTGACCTTCGATCGGATGATTCTACGGGTGTTCGACACCGGCTCATTCATTCGCACGCCGTGGATTGTACCTATGGTACCTTAAGGACCATCGTCATTATTGGTGGCACCTCTTGCGTTTGTTAACAATTTTCATCATTGACTGGTAATCAGACGATGTTCATGCATGTTCGACTTCGACTCCTGTATTCACATTCCTGAACTTGTACCATGTTCGGGTCGAGTTGGAGCGCAAGACCCCAGATTGTGCATATTGGAATCCGGGCTGCATTTTGTGGATTATTGTAATCATTACATGACTCATTGATTGGATGGCTGCGACCATGCCTGAGTCTATTCATTGATCCTCATTGGATGGCTGCGTCCATACCTGGGATCTAGTTTATATATACTCTGTTATGGATGGCTGCACCCATACCACATATATCATGTACTTGAGATATCAGTTGTACTTCTTTTCGTAGGTTCTCCGGCGGCAGTGTTTTCAGTCACACATGTTCTTGTAAAGCACTTCACCCCTCTCTCTCTCGGGCCTCATGCTTTAGGGGGCATCTGTTACACAGTAATTTGTCACCGTTTGTCACCGTCCCTATTTACCCCTCTCCTGCATCTTGGAGGACTCATTCCGGGACTTGTGAGAAGTGACAAGACTTGAAACCACTTGCATCATTCACCTCTGAACATGAGCTGCATATGCCCTGAAGACATCTCCTGCTCCTTTCCCTTAAAAACAACCCTTTTTACATTAGCGCTGGCCCACTGTGTTATACCCGCGCCAATGGGGAAAATCCTATAAAAGGGGCGTGCCATTAGCGCTCTGTCCCAGAGTCGCAATCGCGCCAACCTTTTTGGGCAAAGTTTTGAACTAATCAACTTCCGAAAGTTCTATCCAACTCATTCACCAACTGAATCCAAGTTAAGTGAGGATGGTTTGGCTTCGAATCTCCTTAAATGGGAAGTAGTTTGCCACCATTCCATAGAAGTTTCCAAGTGATGAAGCCAAATCCATTATTGTTGTGATTGATCTTATCTCTTCATTTTCCTCTATAAAAGCTTGTCTCCATGGCTTGAGCAAGCTAGTTCTGATTCTAGTGGCAATACTTGTGCTGAAAGGAAGATATCAAGAGATTAGAGTTGCAAGAGCCTTCTTTGTGTCCATAAGGCTTTACCTAAGTAAGGAGATCTTGTCACCAAAAGAGCAAGAGGCTTGCCCCTCATCCCTTCAAGCTTTGCAAGATTTGTGTAGCTGAGCACCCAGCCAAAGGAGGACTTGACGTCAGGACTCTGGTTATATTCTCCTTTGTTGATTATTAATAATAGATGACTATCATTATGGTTCCACTCTCATTGTTGTAATGATTGATGTTGAGTTATATCCTTCCTGACTGATGTATAATTGCATTTATTAGATTTCACACTTGTGTTTGTGTTGTTCTCTTTGTGTGCAGGTGTCCATTCACGGAGATAGTGGAGGATTGTGACCGGCCAAAAAAAAGGAGCGTGGGCGACGTCTCTTCTATGAACAAAAGCGTTGGAACTCAAGTAGGTCTTCTTCACCTACCTTTTATTTGCAATTATGAACTTGCGTGATAACATTGTTTGATTTTTGCTAGACCCGTTCTGGGCTAGTAGGGATCGCCTCTATCCGTAGAGGGGATTTACCTCTCTAACACTAGGATATCAAAAGATGTTGATGATGGTAAAGAAGTTCTACTGTTGGCTGAATATGAAGAAGGAAGTGGCAGAGTTCGTGGCTAGATGTTTAGATTTTCAGCAAGTCAAGCCAGAATGTAAGCATCCAGGTGGTTTACTATAGCCTATAACGATTTCAGAATGGAAACAGGAGGTAATTTCCATGGATTTCATCATTGGTCTTCTAAGGATAGTAAAGCAACATGATTCTATTATGGTCGTGGTTGACAAGTTGAGCAAGGTAGCTCACTTAATTCTAGTAAACACTACATATTTAGCCAGTGAGGTAGCATAGTTGTTTATCAGAGAGATAGTGACATTGCATGGTGTTCCAAAGAATATTATGTCGGACAAGGATGCAAAGTTCACTTCCAAGTTTTGGAAGGAGCTATTTGAAGGTTTGGGTACATAGTTGGCCTTCAACACAACTTATCATTTGCAGACAAATGGATAGACAAAGAGGGTCAACATGATCTTGGAGGATATGTTAAGGATGTACATGATGCACTAACAGAAGAAATGTGAGTATCTTACATTGGTTGAGTTCACATACAATAATGGTTATCAGGAGTCATTGAGGATGTCCTTTCGAGGCATTGTATGGGTGGAGTTGTAATACTCCCATCAACTGGAGTGATCTAGTGAACAGGGTACTTATTGGACCAGACATGTTGCCAGATATGGAATAGGAAATGCAGGTTATAAAGAAGAATCTAAATGAAGCACAAGATAGATAGAAGAGTTATGAGGATCAACACAAGGTGTTCAAGGAGTTTTAGGTTGGGGAGCATGTGTATTTGCACATAAGGCCTAAGAAAATCTCTTTGAGGATTGGTTCATGTGCCAAGTTGGCACCACGGTATTGCGGGCCTTTTGAGATCCTTGAGAGGATTGGACTAGTGACATATCGACTTTCACTGCCTCCAACAATGAAAGTCCATTATGTTTTCCATATTTCATTTCTTAAGAAGTATATAAAGGATGTTGACCATGCTATTAATTGATCTGTATTGCAAGTGGAGAAAGAAGGAGAGTTCCAGTCAGAGCCTCAGTTCATATTGCAGTGGAAACATCCCATGCTCAGGAACAAAGCCATAGAGAAAGTTAAAGTGTAGCGAAAGCACTTCAGGCCTGAAGAAGCTACATGGGATATGGTGGATCAGATGTAGGTCCTGTATCCTTCCTTATTTGTCAGTTGAGGAAAAACAATTTTGGTGTGATGTTGGTATATGTTTTGCTGATGTTTTGGTATATGTATATCTATATATATATATATATATATATATATATATATATATATATATATATATATATATATATATATATATATATATATATATATATATATATATATATATATATATATATGTATGTAAATTACCGCCATGAGCTAAGTTATAAAGCTTCATTAAGCGGTATGCGTGTCATGTTATTATGGTTATATTGTCATGTTGGCATGATGTTTTGCTTTCGAGCAGGTCTTTCATTGTAAATACTGCATCGAGCTAAGTTACAAAGCTCCATGGCAATATGTTTGCTTTTCAGTGGTTTTGCTGAGGTCTTGGTGTGGTTTAACACCGAGGACGGTGTTCCGCAAGGGGGAGGGTTCTATAACAACCCTGGTGAAAATATCATGTAATAAAAGTTAATAAAGGAAAAATAAGACCACGGTTAAGGGACACTTATTACAAGGTGAATGTTGGGCAAAGATATCCTAGTAGGCATCACTGGATGTGTGTTTTGGCTAAGGAAATTGGAAAAGGTTAAGGCAAAGGAATTAAAAGGCAAAAATGCATTTTTGGCACATTTAATTATGAAAATAAAGGAAATTATGAGAAAAGGAAGGTGACATTAGGGGAATTTTGAGGTCTAAAATGGGCCTCCTAAGGAAATAATAAAATAATATTAGATTACATCATCAAATTTTAGAGGGAAAAAAGGAAAAGACTACTTTTTCAACTCGTATTTTCAACTTATCTCCCTTTGGGTTTACTCAAATTTCGAGTGGGAACACTCGTTGGATGTAGAATTTGATTCCTCATCCAAGGAGTACCCATGTTACATACTTTAAATGGACCCTTCTACATGAAAAACGCGATTACAATCACAATTTTTCATGCATTTCTTATTTTTTGTGTAGTAGGGTCCATCGAAAGTATGCAACATGGGTAGTCCTTGGATGAGGAATTAAATTTTGCATCCAATGAGTACTCTCGCTTGAAATTTGAGTAAAACCTTAGGGAGATAAGTTGAAAATACGAGTTGAAAAAATAGTTTTATTATTTTATTATTTTTTAATCATTTTACTTTTTTACCCCAAAAATGGAGAATCATCCCCATGGTTGAAATCATTTTCTTGAACCCTATTGATTCTTATAAAGTTTATTTTGGTAGTACATTTTCTTAGGAGGCCCATTTTAGACCTAAAAAGTTCTCTAATGAAGGTCACAGGTTGCATGTGAGGAGAAAATTGAAGGAAAATAATGGAAAATGAAGAAAATAGAGGCCTCATTAATAAAAAGGCTTCTGAGAATCAATTGGTAACCTTTGTCAATTGAAGTTTGGAGCTCTCTCATTCTTCTCTTTCTCTCTCACTCCTGGTCACTTAGAGTATTTTGGAGCACTCTAGCTTTGGAACAAGGAAGGAAAAACAAGAAAAGGGAAACAAAGGAAAGCAAGGATCAAGGAAGAAGAGTAGGATTAGGCAGCTTCAGCACGAATACTTGCTAGTAAACTTTTGCATGTGTGATTTCTTAGTTGGTTTGGACATGCATGGCTTTGCATGTTGGTGTGTGGTCCTCTTGTTGTCGGTGGCATGGTTTTACTGGGTTATGACAGTGGTTTTCAGCCTAGACTTGCCTTTTTTCGGATTCCATGGTGTTGGGATGTTTATTTCAGGTTTTGAGCTTTGGTTTGCCATATGGATGTCAGAATCTAGGGTGGAAGTGGTCTCAAGGTTCATTGCCAAAGGCCGAGGAATCCCTTGACTGGTTTTGGCGGTATACACGGTGAAGCCTGAGGGAGAAGTCTCAGTTTAGCCCCTAGTGATCCAGGTTTGGATTGCAGTAAATCCTGAGAGACTGGTAGCAGTTTAGGGCCTAGTGCTCTGGGGTTGGATTGCAGGAAATTCTGAGAGACAAGAAGACAAAAAATTCCTCAAAGATAGCATTGGATTCTAGATGGCATTCCATGTTTGGTTCAATTGTGATTGGAGCACCAATTTTGGTGTGATCCCTGTTTGGTGAGGGTGGAGGTGGTTTAACCTCTGGATTCCCTTGATTGTTATTGGATTGGTTTTTCTATGAGATCCCACATTAATTCTTGGAATATGGCACGGGGGTGATTGGCTAAAAGAGAGATTTGGTTTAGCCATCTCTACGGTCGGGTGGTACGTGGAAGTCCCGAACTTGGTCGGATTTGCCTATGATTAATAAAAGATAAGTCCTCTTACTTTACACTAGTTTATATGGGGATTTAATGGCTATCATATATTTTATATTTATATGGTTTTATGCTGGTTATAAGCATGGTTAAATGAATGGTTCATGTCATTGTTATTTCATGTATTTACTTGTAATAGTTGAATGGATGGATGTAATACCTAATTGATGATATAATAGTTAAATGGGGAAGGAGGTGATCCTTATGGTTATGTTTCATAAGTTCTTTCAGTTATTTATGCTCTGTCTTGTATCCTAGACTTGTAGGTTACATTGATGCCAAGTGTTTGACATAATGTCAGTCCCAGTTGGGGATGCCCAACCCCAGTCCTGAGGTTGCGTTTTGATTTATCAGCAATGTTATCATGTCTTTGATGGATTTTGAAGATTGTAGCAAGTTCTGGGTAGAGGCCGAGATTCTGGGCTAGAAAAGTGGCTCAAATCTCGGGGTCACTGGCAAAGGCCTGTTGAGAAAAGTCTATAGTCGTTGGCACATAGGCCTATGAGAGAAACTTTGGGTTGCTAGTCATTGTCTTTCCCATAACATGAGATTGAATTTGGGTTAAAAGGCTTAAATCATCAGTGGGACTCAGGGAAAATATGTCTGAGTGGATGAAATGTCTCCTGAGGGTGTTTATGCTGATGTGGATGAGTTTATTTGATATGTTCTGTCAATTCCATTTCCTTAAGGACACTAAGGAAGTTGAATCCCTTATAGTAGCCTCTCTCATTGCATGTTTAACCCCACTGGCAGGTTGCTTGGGTGGACCTGGGAGGAGGGGGTGTTACATAGAGCACACTTCCTAAGCTCGAAGTTCCTTCAACATCTAAAAATATGCCATTTGTCAGCATGTTTTCTTCTTGAGTGCATGGGCGCATCACAAACGCACAAAGCCTTTCCTTTCAACCCTTTGGGGTCTCACAGTGCGCCCTCTTTTCCTTAGAGCACATCATGAAGGTACGAAGCATCATTCATTCATCCCTTCAGCACGCGGCAGTGTGTCGTACTTCCCCTTGACCACATAAGCACACTTTGAAGACCTGAAGCTTTGTTTCCCTCATCCTCTGTCCTTCTAGAGTCTGACAGGGCACCCTTCTTGTCTCCTTGGGCATATGCACGCATAGGGAAGACTTGAAGGCCCTTTTTCCCATTCCTTTGACCATTCAGGGTACTAGAATTTGCCTCGACTTATTTTTGCCTCTTTCTTGAGCACATGAGCACACTACAAAGCACCGAATGACCATGCATGTACCCTTATTGATTTGAAAGTGTGCCCTCCTAGTTTTCATGTGTATTTTTTCTTGCATGCAAGTCATTTTCGGTTGTCGTTCATATTTTTTCATGATCTATCATCTGTGATGACTCTTTGAACATGATTTACATGTTATGTTGCATAGTTAGTTATTTTAAGCGTTATGAGTGTGATTCTAAAAATAGGTGCCCATGCTACAAGTGTTTCCAATATGTCATCATCTATTGGAAACATGTCAACTCGTAAAGTAGCCTCTAAATAAATTTTAGAAGCAAGCACTGCTAAGCCCGTCGAAGTTGCAAATCCAAATATCGCTATATATGTATACACATCGTTTCACTGAAAAGACTACTACAGAGGTCACATGGAGCAAGATCTACAACACATTCATGTAGGAGAAGTTTCCTAAGGAATTATAATATGCTCATGTATATATCAACATTAAGAAATCCAAGATATATAGGATCACATGCATATTCCCATTCGTGCCATGTGCTGAAGCCATTGAATGGATCATCATGCACATGGATGACTCCCACCTTCTACTTCACAGTGAGAATGGAAGTCACCTCGCCACCTATTATGGTGAGGATATGTAGACATGCTATAATATTCTCAAGCCCAATGAGTATGCAAATGGAAACTTCTACACAAGATGGGCTACCCTTGACATGATTGATGTTATCAAACAATGGTGTCGAGAGCCTACTAAGTTTCACTATCTCCCATTAGTAGTTTATCTGACAAATATATTAAGAGACATATATTAGTATCTGATGGCTATCTATTTTTAGATATTTGGGCACAAGAATGCTAAAGTTTTCCAATATAATTGGATATGTACTCTCAATCTGGTGGTGAAACGTCGAAAAGATTTCAATTGGGTGGATATATTATCATACGAATTGTAGTGTCAGGTGGGGCAGGCTAAAGAATCTTTACATGCAAATCAAGCACCAAACTTTTAAATGTTTGCATTTCTTCTAGATGGAATGTGTGCATGGTATTCATTCCTGAAACTATATTGTAACTAGAATCCTAAAGAGAAGTTCCCAATTTATTTCCACTGTAGTGTCTTATCAGAAGGAAGCTTTAGAGGCGCATATGATAGATTGGGAAAACACTTCTTTGCAACCATTTTTCATATGATATTTGACATTGATCTGCCATGCATGACTGATTAAGTGAAGGAGTCACTTCAATATATCGCAGACTGGTTTGCATCTCCCGAGGGCACATATATCATATGCTTCAGATGTCAAACAAACCTCATCTTATATCGCGATATGTGACAAATAAGGTACTCATGCAGGAAGTGACAAATCAATTGGACAAGAGGTTGTTGGAAACTCTTCAAAAGAGAAATAAAGCCCCTTGGCCTATCTTTCCATTGAAAATCAGATTCTATGAATTAAAGAGTCACAAGGCGATAAAAATTGAGCTAGAATAGATGAAGCGTCTGCATTTCTCCACCAAGAACTTCCATGAATATGATACCAGGCGAATTGTCAAAGGATCGGTCATAACATGGGGTATTCATCAATATGAAAATTGGAAGACAAAAAGATAAATAACTGGTACAATTCCATAATGAAGACACATCTAACCATGAAGACCATTTCACCCCATGATCCACCATCTTAGGACTTGTAGGAGCATCAGGAGGAGGAAACAATACCTCAAGTAAAGAAGATGGTTCATAGGAAAAGGATCAAGTATTCATTGGGAAAGTGTAACAAGAAATGAAAGGTCGATCCTTTAAACAAAGGAGTTACACCAAGGGGGAGAAGAATAAGAAGAAGAGGAGGAGAAGCGGAAGCATGATGAGTTTCTTGAGAAGAAATAAAAAGAAGAAGAAGAGATGAGACAGATAGAGGAAGAGCAGTAGAGGCAGTACCACAAGGAAGAAGAACCGCAGAGGCTGGAAGAAAAACAATTGACTCGAAAACTGAGTATTAAGAGGAAGAAGATACCATCCATCCCATGGATGATGAGCCCAAGAACCTAGATGCACAACCACTCGTAGGAGGTCATCTTCCATTTAGAGAGGTGGGGATTTCACCTCCACCAGCAGATAGTTTCACAAATGTTTGCAACGTAATGTTTGATCAGCTAAAGAAGAGGATAATATAGTAAAGGCATTGGTACTTTACCATTGATCCTCAAAATCTAGTCTCAGCAGCAACATAAAAGGTGATCACCTCCAACACTAGAAGAAATTTGAGGGAATTTATGGCGGCAAATGTTGCATTCACTACGGTGGCACGTGATAAATCAGAGTACTTATTTAATGATAATGCCAAATTGAGGAGATAACTAGTTGTGGTGAAGCAATAACTAGAACATATCTCAGCGGAAAACAAACAATTGTCATCACAAAACATCAATACCACATATTGGCAATCAGTCATGCTAGAATAATTGGGACCAATGGAGGATACCATGGCATGACTATATGATGAGATGATATTTATACAACATGTCATGGCTCCTCTCATTGGAAAATAATGCATAGGAAGTGGTGAAACTCCCGAAGATAGCAAACATAGTAATTGATTAGATGCATGAGTGAGTTGCAAAATATCTAGATGCTTTGTAGCATTTGGAAAGGAAAGACAAGGTTTCTGTCGAGATAAATAGAGTTCAGTTGATACTCCACATATAGAATTACTCTCATATTGATTAAGGGAATTTTGAGGTCTAAAATAGGCCTCTTAAGAAAAATGTACAACCAAAATAAAATTTATAAGAACCAATAGGATTCAAGATGATGATGTCAACCATGGGGGATGATTCCTCATTTTTGGAGTAAAAAAAGTAAAAAAAATAAAAAATAAAAAATAATTTACTGCTTTTTCAACTCGTATTTTCAACATATCTCCCTAAGGTTTTACTCTAAGGAGTACCCATGTTGCATTCTTTCGATGGACCCTGCTACACGAAAAATGAGAAATTCATGAAAAAACATGATTGCAATCAAATTTTTCATATTTCTCATTTTTCATGTATTAGGGCCCATATAAGTATGCAACATGAGTACTCCTTGGATGAGGAATCAAATTTTGCATCCAACGAGTGTTTCCGCTCAAAATTTGAGTAAACCCATAGGGAGATAAGTTGAAAATACGAGATGAAAAAATAGTTTTTTCTTTTTTACCTTTAAAATTTGATGATGTAATCTAATCTTATTTTATTATCTCCACTATTATTTTATAATTTCTATAGGAGGCCAATTTTAGACCTAAAAATTCCCTTAATGGAGCACAGTCGATTAGTATTATGGTTGCATACAATCGAATACATAATGGGTTTGAGTCTCTAACATTAAAACATGGGATGCCCACCATGAGAACCCTTGAAGAAATCAAAGGCAGGGAGGTCATCTTCTAGGAGATCAGGGATTACATTGAACAAACTAAGCAAGTAAAAAATTGGGAAGGCTTGGAGGTGACTAAAATATTATTCAGTAGTATGTCTTTAAACCAGTCAAAGTGCATGTTATCTCTTAGAGGAAACCCTGGCTGTGAGAAAAACCTCTAAGGTAACCTTAATCCTCTTTGAGGTTGAAAGATGGCCCTTCAACTTCGAGAGGGATCTCTCCCTAAAAAACTCAACTACTCAAGATCACTATAGTAGAAGGTTTGCAATTGAGTCTTATGGTCAGATTTATTGAAAAATGATTGAAATTTGGTTGGACTATGTAAAAGTTCCACAATTGGGCATGGAGTCTAACCGGTTCAAGTCTTATACAAACACAACTTTGATGAACAAAACATAGAAGCAGGGTAGTAGTAGTTCCTTTGACACTTCAATGATATAGAGGAATATGAAGGAATTTAGTGTGAGGGTTAAATGAATAACAATTATTAATGCCTGAGAAATAAAGAAAAAGGAGCATAAAACATGAATCCAAAACTCATAATATTTTTCCCAGACATGAGGAAATATAAAACAAAGCAAAAACAGACAGGGAAATACAACAAAATAATTCCTTCAAATGCTCATAACCATTGTTTTTCATTAATGATCAGCTCAAAATACACAAGGATTCTCAATCTTCAAATAAACACCAACCCTTTTTCCTTCCGTGGTCTTTGCTTATATAAACATTACAATAACTAAAACATGTTTGTAGCTCAAAAAATAATTACAGTAATCCAAAAATAGAATAAATATCTTAGGTACATGCATCTGAAAATATATTTTTAAACATATCAAAAATCATAAAAACTTGTTGAAAATTATGCTGAAAATGGGGTTGAGAAAATGTATCATACTTGTGGTACCCTCACTATAGATTAGCCTTGTCATCCTCCAAAAATGGGTTTTTGTTTCATTGTTGTCTTCCCGGTCATCCATGGTGCAATATGTTGATACTGTTGTTGCCAGTCTTTTAGCTACATGAATCGATATTTTTGCTGATAGGTCAACTGTCAACGCCCTTTCCAAACTGTTTCTTTTCAGAATGCGCTGACAATGGAAATATCGACGCTTTCTGTGCAAAATTCGCTGACAAGGGAAATGTCAAATCACTTCTTTGTTGCTCTGTATCTAAACGCTGAAGGGTGCATGTTCAGTGAGAGATCACCAAAACTCACTTTAGCAGTGACTTAATCAAAAACCCAAAAAATGGTTATCAACTTCCTAGCTAAGCGTGGTACTATCCGCCTCCAAAAGAACATCCACCTTGTCCATTCTTGTAGAAATTCTCACTGTAGATCACCTGATAATGCAATATACTAAAGCAAAATACTTGATCTACTTCTACAAACAAACTCGCGAAAGCTTAATCGATTTTGAGCAAGATCAAATAGAACACATATAACAGATGAAGAAGAAACAATCACACATGAACACAAAAGAATACTCTGGGGAAAGCCTTAGCTAAAAACCCTGCTATCTATATTATCATACAAGTGGAAATATCTCAAGATTACACAAAGCTTTAGCTCTCAAGCTATCCAGCTCTCAGTACAATCCCTCACTGCTGCTCATAGACAAAATAGACAACACATATGCCTTCCTTCAGTATTCCAAGCCTCCTATTTCCTTGCGCAGTTTCTCCTGGGTCCTCAAGTTGCCACCTGTGTGTAATTACCTCACACACTGCTCACCAAACTCAGGAATAATTGCGCAATCCTCAAGGAAAGAATTCCTTCTGCATGCAAGAGATATCCTCATGGGAATATTCCTGCAACTAATAGTACACTATCCCATCCTCTGATCTCAACTGGGTCTCTCTTTGAATTGACATGCATGAGTTATTTATGAGAGAATATTCAGTTATCTGAAGTACACTAGTTGCATGCATGCATGCATTGGCTAATTGAACTCACAATCAGTTTCACAAACTGTTGGAACTAATCTAATTGGACTTAACTCAGTTAACTAAGCTAAGTAATTACAACTGAAAGTACAACTCATCCCGATCTCCTTAATTAAGGGATAACTTCCTCAATCAAAGCGATAACTGTTGCATGTCTTCACATAGACTTCGTGTTTCATTTTCTCTAACTAATTAACTCAAGATAAATTAATTAATTATTTTACAAACAGGTGCTGAGCTCAAATTCGAAATTTAATTCACAATTTTAATTTAGGGACTAATTAAAATTGGAATGCATCCCGAAATGCTATTTATATCATTTCTATATTTAGCATTTCTTGTTGCTATTTTCAATGCTCCCTCTCAACAAGAAAGGGATTATCTATCACCCCGATCCTGTCTCTTTGGAACTCAAATTTGCATTTTGACAATGCCTTAGTCAAAATATCTACATCCTGCTCCTCGGTCAAAACATACTACAACAACATGATCCTCTTCACCACACAGTCTCGAAGATGATGATACCAGATATCGATGTGCTTGGACCTATCATGAAGTACTGGATTCTTAAAGAGTTTGATACAACTCTGATTATCGTAATAGATCAGAGTTGGATCCATCCTCTGATCAAACAATCCAACTAGAATTTTCCACATCCAAATGGCCTCACATGCTGCTTGACTGGCAGCCATGTATTCAGCCTCTGTTGAGCTAAGTGCAACTGACCTATGTTTCCTGCTGTACCAAGAAACTACAACTGAACCAAGGTTGAAAATTCCTCCTGAAGTGCTCTTCCGATTTGATGGACTCCCTGCCCAATCTGCATCTGTGAAGCCCTGAAGCTTCACTCCCTCTGTCTGTCTGTACCATAATCCATAATGAGATGTGCCTGTGAGGTATCTCAGGACATGCTTCACTGCCTTCCAAATAGTATGTTAGGCTAAACCATAGCTTGACTCAGCTAGTTCACTGCAAAGCACAAATCTAGTCGTGTGTTAACTAAATACATCAATTAACCCACAAGTTGCCGATAAACAGTAGCAACTACTACCTCACCTGAAGTAGCATCCTCCTTCCTCCAGTTACCTGCTAGAGGAGTCTGCATGGGCTTGCACTTCTCCATGTGGGATCTCCTGAGTTTCTCATTGGCATACTTGCCTTGAGACACAAACACTTCCCCATCCTTTTGCTACACTTCCATGCCTAGAAAGTAGTGCATGAGACCCATGTCTTTCATCTTGAACTCTCTTGCAAGGTCCTCCTTGCAAGAATTGATCAACTGATCATCACTTGTTAATATTAGATCATCAACATTAAGAACAATGATTAATGGCTTACCTTCTACCATGATGTGGTATAGGTTCGCATCCACTTCACTCTTTGTGAAGCCCAACCCGGTGAAATAGCTGTCTGTCCTGGTGTACCAAGCACGAGGTGCTTGCTTCAGTCCATACAAAGCTCTCTTGAGTTGGCACACATGTGACTCACGATCGAAGGGCTCAAAACCTTCCGGCTGCTCTATGTACACCTCTTCCTCAATCTTCCCATTGTGGAACACAGTCTTCACATCCATCTGATGGATCTTCCAACCCATCTGTGCTAATAGTGGCAACATCGATTTGATAGATGAGTACCTTGCTACAATAGCAAAATTCTCATCATAGTCGATCCCCTCGACCTGTGAGAAACCATGGGCAACAAACCTTGCCTTATGTTTCTCCACACTACCATCAAATGCTTTCTTTACCTTGTATAGCCATCAGGAACTCACCACCGACTTGTTCTCCGGTCTTGGGACAACATCCCAAACACTATTCCGAACTATGGAGTCATACTCCTCCACCATAGCATCAATCCAAACTGGCTGCTGCATTGCTTCCTCGAAGGAAGATGGTTCAGTCTCTATAAATTTCCCAACTAGAGCCATGTAACTAGTGTACCGCTCAGGTGACCTCCTCTGTCTATGCTGAGAATATGGCTGTTGCACATTCTCTCTCACATCCATCAACAATCTGTCAGCTTCCCTTGAGCGTTTCTACCCATCTCTGGAAGACTCTGCATTAGTGGATGTCTCCACTCCTGGATCCTCTGCATGCGGCTGCTCTGCATTAGTCTGAGGCTCCTCCTCTGCATGCAGCTTGAGCTCCCTCTCAAGGGAAACTCACATGGCCTTCTACTTTAAATCTCTGCATACCATTGTCACTTGATAATGCAATATACTAAAGCAAAATACTTGATCTAATTCTACAAACAAACTTGCAAAAGCTTAATCTATTTTGAGCAATATCAAATAGAACACATATCACAGATGAAGAAGAAATAATTACACAGGAACACAAAAGAATACTCTAGGGAAGCCTCAGCTAAAAACCCCGCTATTTGTATTATCATACAAGTGGAAATATCTCAGGATTACACAAAGCTTTAGCTCTCAAGCTATCCAGCTCTCAGTACAATTCCTCATCGCTTCTCATAGACAGAATAGACAACACATATGCCTTCCTTCAGTTCTCCAAGCCTCCTATTTCCTTGCGAGTTTCTCCTGGGTCCTCAAGCTGCCACTTGTGTGTAATTACCTCACACACTGCTCACCAAACTCAGAAATAACTGCGCAATCCTCAAGGAAAGAATTCCTTCTGCATGCAAGAGATATCCTCATGGGAATATTCCTGCAACTGATAGTACAATGTCCCATCCTTTGATATCAACTGGGTCTTTGTCTGAACTGACATGCATGAGTTATTTATGAGAGAAAATTGAGTTATCTGAAGTACATAAGTTGCATGCATGCATGCATTGACTAATTGAACTCACAATCAGTTCCACAAACTGTTGGAACTAATCTAACTGGACTTAACTCAGTTAACTGAGCTAACTAATTACAACTCAAAGTACAACTCATCATGATCTCCTTAATTAAGCGATAACTTCCTCAATCAAAGGGATAACTGTTGCATGTCTTCACATAGGTTTCAAGTTTGATTTCTCTAACTAATTAATTCAAGATGAATTAATTAATTATTTTACAAATAGGTGCTGAGCTCAAATTCGAATTTTTATTCACAATTTTAATTTAGGGACTAATTAAAATTGGAATGTATCGCAAAATGCTATTTATAGCAATGCTATTTTTAGCATTTCTTGTTGCTATTTTCAACAATTCTCTGCCTCTTACTCCATCTGGTTTCCACAGGGATTTTATTTTTAGTATCCTTGGGATTTAACCTTTTATAACCTATAATTTTCCCTTTGTTTATTATGAGGTCCTTTAATGGGACATTGTCCACATCTAGCACCTCCTTGGCGAGGTCAAGATTTTGTTTTAACTTTATTTCTAGTCTTAATTTGTTTAAATACCTGGTGGGAGGTCTCTGACCTCCCTTGAACATTTGAAACAGAGAGGGTTGTTCTTCATCCTATGGTTCAGTTTCAATTTCTTTTCATTTGGTCTACTATGGTGGATTAGTTTTTGCAGGGGAAATCTAAGTGGGTGGCCTGTCAATATGAGGGCAATTCATAGAATAAGGTAGATTTTCAGCGAGACGGTTTTTAGTAGAACTAAGGGAATTTTAAGGTATAAAATGGGCCTCCTAAGGAAACTATAAAACAATAGTGGAAATAATAAAATAATATTAGATTACATCATCAAATTTTATAGGGAAAAAAGAAAAACTATTTTTTCAACTCATATTTTTAACTTATCTCTCTATGGGTTTACTCAAGTTTCAAGTGAAAACACTTGTTGGATGCATAATTTGATTACTCATCCAAGGGGTACCCATGTTTCATACTTTTGATGGACCCTGATACATTAAAAAATGCGAAAGATATGAAAAATGTGATTTCAATCACATTTTTTCATGTATTTCTCATTTTTAGCAAGGTCTATCAAAAGTATGCGACATGGGTACTCCTTGGATGAGGAATTAAATTTTGCATGAAATCAATACTCCACTTGAAATTTGAGTAAAAACTTAGGGAGATAAGTTGAAAATACAATTTGAAAAAAATAGTTTTATTATTTTATTATTTTTTAATCCTTTTACTTTTTTACTCCAAAAATGGTGAATCATCCCCCATGGTTGACATCATCATCTTGAATCCTATTGGTTCTTATAAATTTTATTTTGGTTGTACATTTTTCTTAGGAGGCTCATTTTAGACCTAAAAATTCCCCTAATGTAGGCTACGTCTTCTTTAATTTATCGCTTCTTCGGGCATAAACCTTAGGGATTGTAGGACCAGAGGATGAGGGAATGTCTCTCTCCTTTCGACTTTGGGTTTTAGTGGAGCTTTCCTAAGACGAGGTTTCTGCCTGAGTTTTATTTCTCTGCTTAGTACCCTTCTGCCTCCCTCATTTGGCGTTAGGGGGCTGAGGTTGAAACCATCCCCAGAATAGGAAATGGCTCCAAGTTCGGTCATCATTAATTCTCAATTAACAACTTAATTAAGGCGTTGTGATAAAAAAAATGAGGATATGGTTCTATCGTGGCCCATAAATGAGCAACAATGTGCTTAAGACTCTCCAATAAATAAAAACAAGCGCTCATTCTTACTTTCCCTGCTATATGAGCTAGGTAATGAAAATGGTAAATATTTACCTAGTTAAAACTACCTTCACATGTTAAGTATGACTGGGTAATGCATAGCATCCCATGTCATTTATCCTCCAGCCATGATTTCGGCACCCTTGCCTTCCAGTTTTTGTCCTTGAATTTTTCCTTCAGGAAAAATGGGACATCAATCCCAACTAGAACGTGGCTTTTGAATGCCTTTTCCCCATCCATAGACAGGGATGTAAATTTTAATATTAAGTCCTCTGTGACCAGGAACGAAAGTCCTCCTACCTTGACACGTTGTCCCTCAAACCCCTAAGTGAAATATCGAGCCATGATGTGATGGTAATCAGTGCATTGGTGGAAAAATTCCTGCCACCCAACCTGTTGGAATTGTTGTTGAATATCTGGATAAATCAACAAAAGGTTGGGACCTTTAGGCTCATTTCTATTAAGATTTCCGCTCTTACCCATTATTCCTACAATTTTGTGATTACAAAACCCAGAGATCAGGATCGAATGTTGTATCTCTGACGATAAATGCGAAATGAACAACCCTCTAGCGCTTAAACTAAAACAACTTTGAAAATGCCAATGGTGAAAATAATATGCAGTAAAAACAATGGAATTTTTCAAGCGGACTGATTGATTGACAGGTGAAATGATTTTTTTGACCCTTCGATAATTACAAAATCACACCATAGCTCTTCAACGGGGTAAAAATTCATTTTCAATACGTACCTTTCACCTCCAGACAATTTGTGGCGTGATTGAGCAATGATTACTGTATCATTGACGTGGAATGTGTCAGCGCATTTTTAAAAATTGAAATTGAAATTTTACTTTTGGAATTGATATTCCTGTTATCATCCAATACCTATTAACGCTGACACTCCCATTGCCAACATATTCTTTTTAGTCATTTTTTGAAGCTAATAAGTGCCGATAGTCCCATTATCAACATTTTGTTGTTTATTACGAATTGTTTTTTTTTACACTGTAATTGTCAACTGTTACACAAAAATATCGTCACCATGATTATTTGTAGTCAGTATGGGTATATCATCACTTATACTAGCCTCCTAAGCAAGTCACAGACCTTAGCTCTTCATGTTAAGCTTTGCAAAAGAGAGAAAGATAATGAAAATCAATATTACTCTGGTTCCGCACTTTCTCCTACTTTTACCTGTGGACCGGCACCCTTTGTTCATAATACCTGCGTACCTGCACGCTCTGTCTATAAAGGGGTGGGTGCGTACCCCTGTAAAAGTCAAAAAGGTGCAAGTTTATCCTAAAAAACTCACTTTT
>APFE031098452.1:2725-31044 GCA_000404065.3 Pinus taeda
CCAAAACGCAAGGAGAAATACGTATGGGACTGTGATGAAGAGATGTGTGGTTCATGTAAATGACAAGGAAGCATCTAAATCCAAATCATAACTGTGTCAACCAAATTCATGCGTGTTTTTGGTGGTCTGCTATGGACTGCACCCCAATCTTCAAACGAGATGGCAGTGAGCCTTAACAACCGTTTTTGCTGGAGCTCCAAGGGATGTTATGTATCCTTTGCTACACTAAGCAAGTGGAAGTAATTGTACCATAAGCAAAATCTATCTAACTCATAAGAAAATCGAATTACAAGACTGCCATTCAAATTGTATGTGCAAATGAAACTTAAAGTGCTGGAAAAGAAATAGAAACAATACTACAACAGAGGGGATCTATGGCTCTCAGGTTGGGCCCTAACCTGAGAGCTATAGTCTCCTAATAAAACTCAGGAATCGATCACAAACTGTCCTCTTTATTCATAATTCAACGTCATGCCAAACTGGCTTACAGCAAAAGAAAACAAAACCGGACTGCTTCCAAAATGATATGATAACCCAAGAGATTCAACAACCTATCTAAGGCTAAGGCCTTCATATTTATACAAAAAAAGTGATGATCCGCCAAGTAGCCTTGATTCTAGGAGCTCGGCTATCCAACTGAAGTTTAACTGCGGATTTGTGAGGCAGTCAAAACTACTGTTCTGGTAGAACAGTTGATGACTGCTGTTCCTGTAGGACAGCTGGCTACTTCTGAGGCTCGGAGGGGAGATTGATTGGAGCTCGGAGTTCTCGGTGGGAATCACGAGGAATGTCCCAATACCGTGGACATCTCTCCACAAAATCAGCAGTGCCACCTTATGTCTCCTTATTCCTTTTGCGTTGTCTCTTGTTCCCCTTTTTTAATGCCAAAACCTGGAATCACAATGCATTAGTCACGTGGATAAAGTGTCTAACCTTCCTCCTACAAACAACATGAAATAACTAAGAAATGCATGCATAAGCAAATAAAGATGAATGGTTTGAGGAAGTAAAGTAGGCCAAAATGAGCCCAAATTGTACCAAAATTGGGGCTCATCACTTATCCATACGTATAAATTCCATAGAGATTCTAGGTTCAATCCCCAGTATGGTCGCCAATTTGTTATACAAAATTTATACCTACGGATAACTATATCTTCCCTAAGTAGGTAGTTACACTTAGAAAAACAGAAGTAAATATGTTTAACCTTTTCCTACAATAAACATATAAGATAAAAGAACCTACTTATGATCCTTCGCTTCCTTTGATCTCATTTGAGTTGAACCCATCACTCCCACTCAAACTAAATTCGCTCAATTGGTACCTACCAACATAAAAAGAAGATGACAAAAATAAAAGAATATGATGTGTTTATTGTAAACAAATGGAATAAAAAAAATATGAATATACATTCATCATAGATATAGACAAAGGTATTGCAAAATTAACAAACAACTTTATTGATTGATAGAAGGAGAAGTTACCCCCAACGTGGTTCAATCTCGTGTCACTCATCCAGCTTAGTCCAAGCCCTCATCACACCAATAGAAACATCAATCCAGTAGCATAACCTTACTTTGACAATGATTTCGAGCCTCTAAACCAACAATACTTCTCTATAATATCCAAGCTCCTTGGCTCTATGATGGGAGGCCAATTTATAGATGAATGTAATTGGTTTTGTCATTAATATGGCATTGAATGGTTTTCCATAATTGGGTGATTACTTTCCATGTTGAAAGGGATGAGAGGATAGAGGATTAGATGATCCAAGGCTATCCTAAGTTGAGCTCATCTTGATAGGATAGGAGCTGGGTTTCTTCTAAAAAGCTCTAGAAAGAAGGAATATACTTAGGATCCAATGAAAATTTCGAGGATTCTCACCTAGCACAGGCTTGAGTGGCCTTAGGTGTTCTACAATGTAGCTTTGGATGATAGAGTACCCCTAACTAGCGGTGCGCTAGTAACCCAAGGAAGCACTTCATCAATGTTTGAAGTCAGGAAACCCTCATGGATGAAACCACTCATTGAGGTGGCATGTCTAGGGCATGTAGCAACTGAAAAAGGGTTTGATAGACCATGTTTACACTGATTTGATCATCTGGAGTGATGTGACAAAATAGACCTATAACAGGCCAGTAGTGTAGGGTTTTGTTTGGGGCAATTAACTCCGAACTTGGGTAAGGACCCACTAAGCCAACATGACCATAGTTGGTGTCTTCCCCAGATCCCCTTTTACGACCTTACTTGTTCTTGCAGCTTCACGAGATAGGGTGAGCTACTCACTCAACCATTTACTGATGAACCCCCTAATGTCATCCTCCACAACTAAATATGGAAACTTTTTCCATTTTTCTACGGTATCCTTCTTCGCTCGTATGGATAGATTGTGAAAATTTTCTTCAAATTCTGCAATATTTTTTCACTATGCATGGAGACTAGGTGACAATTGTGGGCACTAGTTGATCAGAATTTGCAACTCTAAGTCAAACAATACCCATAACATCATTGTTTAAATGATGTGGTCATGATCCTTCATTGTCCACAGTGAGGAAAATTTCATAGCCCTTCACAAGTCTAGATCATGCATTGGGATCTAGCTATCCTGAGGCATCCTCCAGGCTACCAAGACGATCAGAAGAACTAATCACGCATAGTGGAATGCCTTTCCATCCTCCTGGGCTTCACATAATTCCTACAAGAACTCATGATAGAGATACTTAGCCTAATTGAACTGGACCCCTTGGCTGCACTGCACAGCTAAAGATACCACTGGTCCCGACACTTCATCGACATGACACTTTTACATTATATTTCCTGCCAAAATTTGTGTCAGAAACTACACAGCACCATCTAAGATAGAGCTAATAGCATAGACGTGTGACTTCTTCACCAACCCGAAGTTGATCTTCATTTGGTCCGCGAGATTCGTTTCCTGTGACTTCCCCATAAAAGTGCCTACAGGATTTGTTCCTTGATAAGGTAACAAGGTGATTCTATGGACTCGCATATCATCAATTGCAATGGGCCCTCCCAACTAGAGGCACCCATCATGAACCAACGCCAACAATTGATAAATACAAATAGTATTAATTATGTTATGGCTAAAGTGTGGGACCCACAAAATATTGAGCAATCCTGCATGCTTAATTCTAGCCACCCAGTTCATTGGTTCAAGCCTTGTGACACCTACATCCTTCTAGAAGATCAATTTCAAGTATTTGTTGGGTTTTAACTGCACAAACTTCACATGATCGCCCAAATCCTAGTCCTACATCTTCATAAATGGTACCCATGCTAACAAGTCACCCTGAACATGTATGTCCTCTAGCAGTAATGGCATGAAAACCTATATTTCAATGAGGCAGTGTCCTTAGTGACCTTGGAAATGGATTTTTTAGGGGGTACATAAGGTGGTAGTCGAGTAATTGGCATTTCTTCCTCTACATCGATATCTTCAACTCCCATAGTAAATTATTATTCATCTATGTCCATGGGTCCTGTTGGTTTCTTTCTTTTGTTCATCTGACCCTCCTATCTAACGTTATTTGGGTTTTTGCATGGTGATTTCCAAACTAATGCTCATTGTGGCTTCTTTTTCTTTTTCTCTCGTGCTGCAGAGGTAGTAGCTTTTCGCCTCAACAACGTTAGGGTTGTTGTAGGGATTAGAGGTTTTGCATTCATTTTTTCAATTCTTTCCCAAAATAGTTTCTTCTGCCACTCAGATAAAGCAGCCTCAAACCCAAGCCCTTGTTGCAAAAAATCCTTCTCTATCTCCTGTCAATCTCTTCTAGACATGGAGAAATTGTCTTGGCTCAAACTTAGGAACAAAATCTCAAGGCCATCTCTCTGGAAGAAAATTGTTTGAATGTGGAGTGGGATGTAACATTTATAGCCCTTTCTAAATTCAAATCTTTTGGCATCATATTTCCAAAGATATGCTCCTTAAATGATTTCCCCCACTCCCTTTAACAAAACAATATCCATCCAATTACCTATAGTGTTTTCAATGGTCACTTTCTAGCCAAGCTTTGTGGGACCCATCTTGCAGCGCAACTCCTTTGTCGTAGCTCCCATATACACCTTTTTCCTAACCATCGTGTAGCCCATTCGCTTTGCCAAACTTTCCTCCTAGTAGCGTAGTTTATAGTCTTGCACTTCCTTGCAACTGCCTGAAGTACTAAGACTTTCTTATATCCATACAGTCATTGTGTAATGGCAAGATCTTCCCTGTACAACTTCAACCGACTCCCATAGATTCTTCCTCCAAACATCTCCCAAATTCATATTTTCAAGTTGAACCTCATCCCCATCTGTAATCTCCTTGATGATGTATTATGCCAGCCAATGCATCTAAGAATTTCCTAGAAACTTAGTAAACTTGTTATCATACATCAGCAGTAAATCTCCATTTTTAAAGGTGATTTGCTTAATGTGGTGATCGTGTCATGCCTTCTCTTGAGCCTTCTGCACCTACAGATGAAACCCTGCTAGTCGTCCATCTTTTTGACTACAACATTTCTCGAATTGGGCACTATGTACTCCATTGGCATCATCGCTTGTTGTCCATAAACAAACCTAAATGGTGTTTTTCCAATCAACTTCTTACAAATAGTTTTATATACCCAAAGAATAGCTAGTATGCACACATCTTAATCATTCCTATTTTCATTATAGATCTTCATCGAAGCATTCTCCAAGATTTTATTGAAAGCTTCAACTATTCCATTTGCTTGAGGATGGTACAGTGTGCTTTTCTTATGATACATCTAGAATTCTTCAAGAAAAGAAGCAATTGTTTCATTGAGGAAATGTGAACCCTTATCCCTCATCAAAATCTTAGGACACCCAAAACCTAGATAGAACGTACTCAAATATAAACTTCAGAGCTGTAGCTGCATTGCAATCCTTCACGGGTTGTGCCTCAGCCCATCTGGCCAAGTATTTTGTCGTTGTGATAATGTAGCATTCTCCAGTCTTCTTTCTTGGTGGTTGAATAGGTCCCACAAAATCTATTGCCCATTTATCGAACACATCTAACGAGACCTATGGGTTCATGGCAAATTCATCCCTTTGCGATGGATTCCCGATCCTCTGACAAACATCACATACCCTATAGTAATCCTTGGAATCTTTTTGCACAGTTGGCCACCACAACCCAGTGTGTAGGATATGATGTGCAATTTCTCTTCCATCATAATGCCCTCTAGCAACTCCTCCATGTGCTTCGGCAAGGATACTTTGTCTTTCATAATCCGATACATACATGCACAAAACTTCATCCAACCCCATTTTATAGAAGTTCCCAACAGTTACAAAAAAATACATATCCCTAACCATGAATTCCTTCTTCTTCTGTGTCATATATCCTACAGGGGTTGTACCTGTAGAAAAAATTGGATGGTATCCCCAAAATGTTCATCAACAATGCACACAACAAAGATTTGTGCATCATGCAATCCTCCATTACGATTTATAGGATATTCACCATTTTCAATCTACAAAAGGTGATCAGGTCTAGCATTTAATATTCCTAGCTTCACAATTACCTCGAAATCGTACTCGCCAAAAAGAACTTATAGACACCCCCCCCCCAACACAGGCTTGTTGACCAAGTACTTTTAACCTGAATGGTCTTCATACATTTTGAAGTGCGCACCCAACATATAATGTCTAAACTTCTAGAGCACATATACCATCACCAATCCTTCATGATCCATGTTTGAATAATTATTCTTGGCCTTAGACAATTTTCTGCTCACAAATGCAATCGCATGTTCGATATCCACTGTGCCTGGTTGGGTTCAAACTTCTCCTAATGCTATGCAAGGCTCATCCACATGTACATGGAATTATTTCTTTCAAACATGTAACACTAAAATAGGTTTTGTAACTATATTTTCATTCAACACATCTAATATTTTCTATTAATCATCATCCTAGAAAAGTTTTGTAACTTTCTTCGATAACTTCTCCATGAGCCTAGTGATCTACTTGTATGCCTTAAAAAAAATTCTATACTACCATTTATGGCCCAATGTTGCACGTAGTTGTATTACATTCCTTGGGGCCTCTAAATTTATAATCATTGCAATTATAGGAGGCTCCACCATCAACCTTTCTTACAAACAACGTCGCCCAAAAGTATCCCATATGGTACGAAAAATATACACCTCTTCAAATTTAGGAAGATTTGATACTTCCTACAACTATCTAACATTAGGCGAATACTTACAACATGATTCTTCACTAACCCAAATACCATCCAATCATCAAAGTAGACCTCCAAATTTTTTTGAATAAATTCCTTAAAGGCTGCGACTACCACCCTATAAAAGCTCACAGGGGAATACATAAGCCCAAAGGGCATAACTATATATTGGAAAGAGCCCCATTCTGTGGAAAAGGTAGTCTTACTTCAATCTTCTTTGCAATTTTGATCTGGTGATATCCTGAGAATCCATCTGTAAAAGAGTACGCTTCTCAACCACCATTTTTTTCCAAGAATTCATCTATGAATGATGTAGGGAATGTATCATGTACACAAGAAATGTTCAACTTCCTTAGATCTAGATTGCTCCCTTTGTCATCTTCTCCTGAACCACCATAGGGCTAACCTAGTTTTGTTCTTCTATAAGCACAATAACTCTTGTTGTGAGCATCTTATCCAGTTCTTTGCACACCTTTTATTTGTATTTAGGATTCAATCGATATGGGTGCTTCTTTACCAACTTCACATCTAGCTTCAGATTGATCTTCATAACACCTAGATCACCTACTACCCATTTTAGATTAGATAACTTTGATGGGAACAAGTCTTGATATTCTTGCAATAATTCCGCAACCTTGTCGACTCTATCCTCATCCTTGTAATCACCAATATTCACGAACTTGGGATGCTCTTACAACCCAATGTTCACTTGCTTGGTCTTTGAAGGTTCTGAAATATCAGGAACCTCTACCTTAGGCCCAACGACTTTGACTTTTCCCTTTGACTCAAGGATATTGATATTCCTGGGATCTTCCTCAGCTTCGTCTATGGTAACATTGTAACACTCCAAAGCATGGCACAACTGTGTACTCTATTCTGGTTATACCCATGTCATAGGCTCTACATGCATTCTAAATATCATTGCCTTCATTTTTTGTAATGCTTCGTCAATACATTTGAATTTGTCCTCCAAACTAAATGTTCGTACGAAGCTTTCCTTCAGTACAACCCACTCCAAAATTCCATGGTGAAGCTCTGATTCTAAGTACCAATTCATTGAAATAATATCCAAGGTATGGAAGACTATTTGTATGCATTTAGGTTGTTCTTCCTCTCCCCATTCTTTCATGCAATGAGCCAGATGCTCGCGCGGGTCATCCTTCCCTATATATTTTTTAGTAAGGCAGTTTTTTCCATAGCCAAACCACAGCTTCATCATCCTTCAGTACTCCTTCCAGTCCACAGAGTTATTCTTATGTGAACCCCACCATCGGGTTGACATAGCTCTTAGTGTGATGTCTAATGCCTGGAACTGATGCTCTTCTAGTACATAGCTTTAAAATTTATCAAGAAACAAATTTACATATTCTAATAAATCATAATATGGTAAATTGTGTACCTTAGTCGATATACATTAATGTGATTTAGTAAGTTAGTGGAATAGCAACATTAAAACTTCATGCAATCTATTCTGCCAATGCTCGAGATCCTCATCTAAATATGAGTTGTAATAGATATCATTTTCCAAAGTAATTATTCCATCCACCATAGGATTAATCCAATCCTCGTTCCATGTAGGAAGCTTATAGATCTACTCAATAGCATCCTCCTCATGGTAATCTCAAATTGGATCAGTATATCCTGCAACCTCAGCTTTATTCAATGGAATAATTACTCTCAAATCCTTCTTTTCAAATGTCATGTTGCACTTCTTCAGGTTGATGACTGCATTCATATCAAATTCATAATCGATTCCAAGCAGTGTCAGGTAGGGATTACTATCATCTACTATTTTGATTACCTCAAAATAAGCTATAGTGTATGCCCCTTCAATTCCTATAATTACTCCATGTAATCATCCCATCGGAATAATATTTTGTTGGTTCCCCATTCACAGCTGAATTGGGGACCATTCTTTCTTAGGTCTGTTTAGGGAAAACATTCACATCAAATCCCAAATCTAATCTCACTTGGTCCATTTCAAATTCTCTAATTTCGGAAATCAATCTCATCTCTCGACCAATCCTTTTCTTGATTTTTTCTACCTTATACACTGTGCATTGTTTAGGCAGAAACTTACCCTTGCCAGTGTAGTTGTATGTTAATTCATGTAGTCCCTCCATTTCTTTCTGATACCTCAAGAGCTTCATGCAGGTCTATAAAAAGGATTTCAATACTCAAGGATTTGTTTCCTACACATCAATGACTTCTTTAGGATTTTCTATTTGCATACTCTGATTCTTTGATGTGGAAGCTCCTAAATCCACAAATATCTTATTCGCCTCCATAAATGCTTCTTTTTCCTTATGCACATCAAATTCAACATCTTTGTCAGCAGCCTTGTGCACCCATGAAATCTCTTATGGTTGTTTCCTTTCGGCTTTATGTTCCCTTGTAGCTATACCACTCTGCATAACTATATTAACACTGGGGTCATTCTCTTGTGGTTTCAATCTCATCATTTGGATGTTCTGAGTGGGCTATTGGTTCTTTTTCTCTTCCATTTTTGCGATGAGTACAAGAAACTCTTGTACTACGTGGTCAAATTGTCAGAAATATTGACAAGAAGGATGTGTTGGGTTCTAACAATATCACACATAGTCACCTAGTTCCCCACAATCATAACAAATAACTTGTCTGCGACCTCTTCTAGGTCCTCATGCTCATCCTCTTCCTTGTCCCTGGAATCCTCCGCATGTTGCAGGTGCACCTTGATCTTATTGCAGATGAGTCTCAACTTGTACTCTATATGTTGGAATTTTATCCATCATTAACTCATAGATTTGGAAATTGCATTCATCATGGCCTATAGACTTACTGAAATTGAAAAATAATTATTGGGGGGTCTAAACAAACTTTTGCAACAAATGACAACTGTCTGTTGAGTGCTTTCCTATTTTTTGGTAGATAATGCACCAAAGCACTACACTGTTACTGGACTCAGCAGAATTTTGTGGCTTCAGGGGGATAGTTGTTGGCTACTTGGGGCTTGAACCAGGTTCAACAGTGAGTTTAGCCAACCAAATCCTAGTAGTAATGGCCCTTTCGGCAACAGTCCGCAGAGCACGAACTAAGGTCTCACCTGAGGTAGTATGGGAAGCTGCTACAACTAGGTTTCTGCACCCTAGGGATGTCTAGATGTGGGATATCGGTGCCCAATCCAGCCTTCACACTTACTGGATTATGCCTACTCAGCAGCTTCTGGGGTTCTCTATAACCACTGTCACGCAAATTCTACCATAGTGCGATCAATATTAATCACCTATTTCTTGCTTAATTAGGTTTTGAGTCGTTAATTACTACGAAGATTCTCAATTATAAGCATACATATAATTGCACACAAACAAATAAACAGGCACCATCAATAAATAACATTCAATTACAGATCCATAAACTAAATGCACATTATATCAAACCATTGATCTTTATTAATAATGTCTTCAAAGCTTGACCCAATAAAGACTCAACTCCTTCCTGCGCACTCAACTGCAAACTCTATTAGGCCTCTATGCACTCAGATGCAGAGCCTCTACCCTACTACTATGACCTAATACCTTCAGATATATGTCTATTCTCTACTCAGATCTCCGCATCTCACTATTACATCTCCAAAAGATTCTAGACTTAAGACTACATTTACACTTAGAGCCTCACTCTATTTATATAATCAGATGGTCTGTGGACCATGGGTAGGCTGACAGACTTTACACTAAAATACATTATTTTAGGGTGGACAACCCTAGACTCTTACGCTCCACGCCCGCATTTTATGGGGTCTTTACATTACATGGACCAAAACTTGGGTTTTAAGCCCCAAAAACTCCCAATGGGGGCTCTACTGCCCAACAGGCCCCCAACACAATCATCATGACTCGACCCGATTTACTCAGCTAGTGCAGTGATCTTTGCGTGGAGTTCATCCAACAGCTTTTGCGCTTCGCTCACATCCACAACACATTCTTCTTCTATCCATTGTACCACTTGTGGTTGTATCTTCGATGCGTTGATGTTAGGGGAAATTCCTTGCCTTAGTGCATGTATACCTTGCAATTGTGCCAGCTTTCCCTCGATCTTGGCGGTGACCATGACTGCTTCCTCAAGCTAAGGTTGCATGCATGCTTTAAGCACTTCTTCTTTCTGATGCGCGGCATCCACCTATTCCTTTAGGGTCTGGGCCTCCCTCATCTTGGCCAGTCGATGAGTAATGGTGACCGTCTGCGTAGTCCCTCAGACATTGTCATAAGCCTCCTGCAACTCCCATGCTTTTGTCTCTAAATGTTGTAGTGTTGGGTCTTCTTGTAGTGAAGTGAGCATGAAGAATGACTGATCCAACAAGCCCGTACAATCCTATATGGCATGCTCTATGGCTTCCAACCTTGATTGAATGGCATGGTGACACTACTCTCAGAATTTTGGGGGTGTGGAGGGCTACCCTTTCAGCCACAATTCCATAATCTGCAGGTTGAGGTCTAGCTAGATCCTTGTTGCTTCCTCTTTTGCCTCATGGAATCCACTGGCTAGTTTGTGGATCCACACTCTTGCTGGTAAGTCTGTTGCAATCTCTAACTCAAGGTTGCAGTGACATGCTTCCTCCACGATCTACTCCAACTATTGAGTTTATACTACGGCTTCATCATGTTGGAGGCTCAGTTTCTCAATATTGATTCATTGTTCACTGAGTGTTTGGACTGTGCATCCTTCTTTAGTGCAAAGCTTTTCCGTCACTCTGTCTTGCAGCTGGTACAATATGTCTCATGGCAGGGGAGCCAAGTTTAGTCCAAGTCCCTAAATCTGTTCTACCACGGCTCTATCCTCTATCCTATCCGCTGTCAGTGCTCCCTGTGGCAGCATGATGGTATTAACCATTTTGGCCTGCAATAATTGGTGTGTTATTGATGCACCTGTAGCCCCATAGACGGCTACTATTCCAAATTGAGGGGGTCATACCTGAAGTTCCTGGAGTTGCACCCTGAGTGCCCCCAACACAGTTTTCTACTCCATCATTGCTTCCTGCAGTGCTTCCCTTGTGACCTCACGAACTGTGTAACCAATGTTGTACAAGTCACCCTCGGTCAGGATAATAGGTTCCCCATCTAATTTGGAAGACTTGGCTTTTTTTTATGGCCCTTTCCATTCTACACTGTGCATCCATTTTAGCTATGTTTCTAATGTGTTCAAGTCCATTCCTTCCCCCGTACTAGCAGTCCCTTCTCCTCCAGGCTGGTCCAGGCCTATTGCTTCGTGCGCCGTGGTGGCCCTTGTACCAGTCCTGCTGCTTCTTTTCCCCTGGTCTTGGTTTGCTCTACGGCAGCCTGTGCTGCCTCACAGGAGGCCCTCACCTCCTTGGTGAACTATTTCTTATACCTCTATTATGGTAGTAGCTTAGTAGCATCCTTATATCTTTGAATTGTTGTCTCATCATGCTCTGCCAAATCTGGTGCACGCCATTCAAGTGGCTAGGAATTGAGCACCGTTAACACAGCGTCATCAATCGTGATGAAGGGGAGGGTGGTCCATTTTTGCTGTGGATCCTTCTAAACCTTGATGTACACATTGTGCATATCAGCCTTAAACTCTACAAAGCTCCACAAACTATCGTATACCATGGGGGATAGGCATAGCTTCTTTTTGATCCACATTCGTACACTCACTTCCATAAGTATCCAGAAGATCTTGGTTTCGAGGATTCACGTAGCATCCTTCATCACCCATAGCGACACATATTTGGCTACCTCTGACAAATCCTAGTCAAGGGGAGGAAATTGACTATCCTCCGGTAATTCCCTTGCAACCAAAAGAATGGATAAGAGCAGCCATGCATAGTGGAATTTCTTACCCTGCTCCTAGGCCACCCTGCAGTTCGTTAGGAACTCCTCGTAGAGGAATTTCTCCCAGTTGAATCGTACCCCCTCTACACATTGTTCATTGAACGTGATGACCATTTCTAGTACCTCATTACCACGACATTTCCTTGTCACTTTTCCTACCGGCAACTAGGTGGCTACGCAGACCCCTTTATCTTGAATGCTAGTGATACTGTAACCCCTCTTCTTTTTCTGCTTGTATTTATTTTTCATAGCCTCTGCAATCGCCTTGTCTCCACTTGTGTTAGCTATTTCCGCGGGGTCCCTTCCTGTATAGGGAAGCTAAGAAATCCTATGAATAAGCTCCGTTTTGATGGGAATGGGCTTCTCTAGCCACAAGTACCCATCGTGCACCAGGAAAAGCAGTTGCCTGATGAAAAATATCATGATTGGGGTCCAATGAAAGTGTGGAATCCATAGGAGGTGGAGTATCCCAGCCTCCTCCACCCCACGTAGCCATTTTCGTGGCTGCAATGTTGTAACTGCCCCCTCCTTACTTTGTTTCATCAGTTGGCTGGTTTCCAAATGAGGGAAATTTTCTTTATCCATGAGGTCCCAATCTTCAAACTTCATCGTGGGTACACGACCCAAAGCTGACCCTTCAAACAGAATTCCCTTGGGGAGGAACGAGGTCTGGAGTGAGATTTTAATGGCATCCAAATCCTTAAGTACCTTTACTCTCCCTTTCTATAGAGGGACATACTTGGGCTTCTTTGTTGTAGTGCGTACTAGCTGAATATCTTCTGCCATTTCTACCTTCGGTTCCATTTCTTCTACAAATGCATGGAGATTCTCCTCCTCATCATCGCTCTCACTATTAACCATTTTTCCCTTATCTTCTATAGGCAACTTACCAAACTGTGGGTTTTGCTGAGACATGCGGACCAGTCCTGCTCCCTGTGGGTCCTTTTTAGGCCTCAGAGTGTGGGGAAATTTTGGAATTTCCGGTGCATCCTCCACTGATGATATTGGGCTTAGCACACCTTCCTCAGTTGTTGACATTGCTATGTTTAGAAGGTCCTGTATCTCTTTCGGTAATGCTTCAAACACTGAACTTGCTTGCAGGGCCTTTAAAGTTGTGAAGTCCATACGCAATTCATAGCACAATAACTGAATTCTAAAGATGCCAAGGGTTGTGTGGTGGATGATCCTCTGTGATTTATAGGCTTGCCGAAATTCATATTCAACCATTCCCCCCTCCCTGGGCTCATTAATCCAATATCAGCGATAGATTGTTTCAAATCTAGGGCTGACCCCGTGTCTTAATTTCCCATCGCCCGCTCTTTTTTGTCTTAAATGGGATATCTTATCATGAATAGTGACCCCAACGGTCACTTCCCAGTCTACCTATGCAACAACATGGCCTCCTATGCATGGGTGCGACCTTCTGGAATGACTGACCCTGCATGTCCTCCTATCGTGCTGCTTCCTTACAGACTCTTTTATAGTCCTGTGCTCTCTTCCAACTACTTGGAACACTGAGACTATGCTTTCTACGGATAGTCAGGTGGTTACTCCACCTGCGCGAGGCTTCCTTGCATCTTCCAGCCTAGTCCGCGGGTACCCCACAATTATCCTGATGCCAGTCAGCACTTCACGTTCTTCTATACATGGTGCACTCCCCCGATTCCTTTATCTAGTGAGGTTTGGCCACAACCATGGTAGCAAAGTAAAAAATTCTTCCAATGCCATAGTATAGCTTCCTACCTTTTGTTCTGTCAGGGTTAGTTTCTCAGCCCAACCTACTTGTGTGATTTCGATTTCCAGTTTGTTGATTTCTTCATCCAAGATCCTACTTTTCTTCCACAGCCATACTCGATCTTCTTCATGTTCACAAATTTTCAAGTGCCCTTGCCAAATGGCTTCCTGAATCTTCATATGTTTGACCTCGTGCGACTACATAATTCCTTTGTCCTGGTCCCTATGAATTATTCCAATTTTGTGAGGATTCCTCCCTCCCATACCTATGGCCTCAACTCTGTTGTCGCTTTTAGGATCGTCCCCTTACTCAAAGTCTTGTACATAGCCCTAGACGCCCATCGAACCCCTAGTACGTGGTTGTCCCAATCAGTCTGTATGGCTTGGTGAACCTTGTTCAGGATCCCACATATCCTTTTGAATGCTTTTATGTGGGACTTTTGCGGTGCGCGTCACTTTTTCTGCTACTACAGCTAGTTCTAAGTTTTGATCCTTAGTTTGGAGTGTACGGTTGCGGAAGGCACATTCCCCGTCCATCGATACAGGTGAACGCGCAACCTCCACTGTCCTAGCTACCCGACTCTTGTTCGATGTTGGGGGCTTCTAACTCGTAATTGCATTTTCCTTCAGCCCTCGTGCCAGCTTACCATAGTCTTTGGATGTGTACTCCCTCCTCGTGTAGGTGTCACACATAGTGCTCTTTCTAGCATCGTGTACCATTGTTGTCTCAGTACTACGCTTTCAAATTTGTCCTGGATTTCCTCTACTACTGTCACGTCGTCATGTGTTGGCATTTCCCTTGCTTTTGTTGTCATGCGATGAAGTGATCTAGTCTTCATGTTGCAATTTAGCATTGTTACCTCGTGCAACTGGCTTTTCCAGTTTTCTACCTCCTCATCGGAAACCAAAGTGCAGGAGCTGTAAAGCTCCCACGAGATTCTTCCATCTGTAGTTGGGTTCACCTAATCCTGGTCTCGCATAGTTATTTGGTAAATGCAATCCAACTCATGGTCACTTCCATCATCGTGCATAGGTTCAGTGTACCACACTCCTTCAATTGGGTCTAGCTGGATTACTACACATAAAGACTTCTTCTCGAATATCATCTTCTACTTCTTTAGGTTGATGACTCCATTCATGTCAGTCACCTAGTCTGTTCCTAACAATGCGAGACAAGGATTGATGTCATTGACAATCTCTATCACTTCAAAGTTCGTCTGTGTTCTTGCACCTTCAATATCAACTGTTACTCCTTGCAACCTTCCATGGGCATGATCTTTTGTTGGTTCTCCATTCGTAATTGAATAGGGGACCACTACAATGTGGGCCTGCCCATGCGTTCCTAGGTTTTCTTAGGTAACACATTTGCATCTAACCCAAGGTCCAGGATAACCTGGTCCATTTCATATTCACCAATCTGCACCGCCAATCTGTTTTCCCTCCCGGTGCGCAATGTATGCTTCCCTAGTTTTCAGGCTATGCACGGTTCACCCGACCCCGCGCACCTAGTGATCAGCTCTTGTAGTCCTTTAACTACCTTATTGTCATGCAACAGCTTCATGTAGGTCTCCAGAAAGGTAGTAAGCATGGAAGGATCCATTTCCAACTCTGGTTGGTCCTTACTACCTGAAGTGGAGGTTTCCGTGAAGCTCTTCTTAGCTTCAATAAATGTCTCCTTTGCACATTCCAAGTCAAACTCAGGTTCCTTGTAGGAGCCTTGCGAACCCATGTATCCTCCTCAAGCTGCTTCCCCTTGTCTTCCCCTATGTTCGTACCACTCATGAGCATCATGTTCACATTGGGGTCTTCGTCACGGGGTTCAGATTTCATAATTTGGATATTCTGAGTCGAAGGGGACTCGAGTAGCCCTTTCTCGAGCATCTATGTTATCAACGTGACAATCTATCATTTCATGATAAAAATATTCGCAATATGAATAAGACATCCTCGTTGTGTTAGTAAAATTGCGGGTGTAGTGTCCTGGTCCTCCATAATTGTAGCAAATCAGTTGTTTGCAGCTCCTTCCGAGCCCCATTCCTCCTTGTCCTCAGAGTTGCCCCTGAAATCTAGCATGTGCCATCCCCACAGTTGGGTCTAGGGCTTGAGTTTTTGTATGCATCCTATATGTTGGGGTCTAATCCATCATTAGCTTGTAGCTGCAACAAGTGCACTCATCCTAGCCTACTAACCTACAGATATTACAAAAAAAAATTTGTGGAGTCTATGTATACTTCTGCAACAAGTGGAAGTTGTCTATCGTGTGTTTCCCTCCTACCTGACAGATCACGCACCATAATGTGGGTGTCATACTTGGCCCTGCTTGTGCTTCTTTTCTGAATGACATTGGTCCCCCTCCTTCCAAGTAGTTCATGAATATGGGGCAGTGGTCCTTGTTGTGGCCCTAGCCTTTACATTTTATGCACCATACTTCCTTGCATGCCTCTAGCCGTGGTGCCCTATTCTGCTTCAAACTTTGCATCTCTAAGTATAGATTTTGTAGTTGCACGTGGATTTGTTGAAATCCCAACCCAAGATCTTGTATCGGAGTCTCATGCAAACTTATCACCATTTCCAATGCTTCAGCCTGGGTTGAAAGCTTCTACTGTGAAAGCGTCATCCTCAAGTGTGGTGTCAGGGTTTCCACAAACCATGCGTAGTGTTGTGCATATGTGAGCATCATATTAGCCTCATGGATCATACTCTTCAATCACTGATCCAAATCACATGGGGTCTCGCCCAAGAGAATTAGGATCTCTTCGATCCCAATGATTAACTGCGTCTCGAATTTCGGCTGGCTAAATTCTCTATTCAACGCATTCTGGATCTCTGTTATCCCTTCATTTGGCTGATCGCTAGAGTTCTTAATATAAAATGTCAATGCATGATCCATAAGCATGCTCACCAATGTGGGCTTCTTAATGTTATCATCCGTGACCCCTTGCACTTCCCACACTGCTCTTACCACGAACCAGAACTGGGTTGGGTCGTCATTTCCTACTCCTCTGAATACAGGTAGCTTGATTGCATGTGCCATGTTTAACTATGGGGTTGATGAAGGTGGAGTGGGAGGAGATGGAGGTGACAGAGGTGATGTGGGTGGAGGCATGGGTGGGGTTGGTAACTGTGGAATGCACTGTTTTATTGAACGGATAGCACTTCTTGGAGAGAACCGAGCAAGCACCTCCTCGCTCTCTCATGAAGGTGAAATCAGGGAACTATTATCTAATTCCTCGCTACCTTTGTGGATCTTTTTGCTTTGCATTGTCCCAAACATTAATGTATTCACATAACCCTCTTTTCACATAACAAAATCTTTATCCAGGTATTCAAATATTTAATTTACTTACCTCGCCCTTGAGAAAACGTCGCTTTGCTTCGTTGTAACTCACGGTTGTGTCTATCGCAAACTCAGTGATGAATCCTCCTATTATCTGGTCGATCCAGTGGTCCATAACTCTCGCGATCTTGTCTTCTAATGCCTCTAATCTGTGCACCAACTCCTGAGTCCACACTATTGGTTGGTCGAGCTTATACCTTCCCCAGATGCCAGTTAATCTCGCAATCCAATCATACAGTTCTATTGGAAAGGATGCAAAGAAAATCTCGTGGATTTCCATATATTCATAACGATCGAGCCACCTTTTCTTATATAGTTGTTGAGTTTTGTTTTCCTGTGTCGCCAACTCGTGAATCTTCTGGTCCAACCACTCTTCAATTTCCATCTTCATTGGGTTACAGTGTTTCAACATTGGACATCCCTTAGGCAGATCCCTGTCCCGGCAACAAAACCATTTGTTGGCTACTTGGGGCCTAACCCAAGTTCAGCAGTGAGGTTAGCCAAGCAAATCTCAACACTACTGGCCCTTTCAGAAATAGTCCATGGAGCACAGACTGAGGTCTCACCCGAGGTAGTATAGGAGCGTTCTAGAACTAGGTTTCTGCACCGTAGGGATGTCTAGATGTGGGAGAGCATTGCCCGATCCAACCTTCGCGCTTACTGGATTACGTGTACTCAGCAGCTTCTTGGGTTCTGTAGAACCACCATTGCGTAGCTTCTACCATAGTGTGACCAATATTAATCACCTGTTTCTTCCTTAATTAGGTTTTGTATCATTAATTACTATGAATATTTTCAATTATAAGCATACATATAAGTGCACCTAGACAAATAAACAAGTATGATCAATAAATAACATTCAATTACAGATCCATAAACCAAATGCACAGTATATCAAACCACTAATCTTTATTAATAATGTCTTCAAAGCTTGATCTAATACAGACTCGACTCCTTCTTGCACATGTTGTAGGGGTCTGCGAACTCAGCTATAGACTCTATTAGGCCTCTGCACACTTAGCTACAGAGCCTCTACTCTAATACTATGACCCAATACCTTCATATTGTGATGTAGGAAAGTGTTCCCTCTGCAGACAGAGGCAACCCCTCTAGCCCTCGACTGGGTCTAGTCGCAGCAAGGACAAATCAATAATAGATTTCTTTAAATAGTCATAGTTGGAGGCCTACCCCAACTGGTGGTCGATGGAGTTCCGTTGCGCTGCTCCAGCTTTCGCTTCCTTCTCCTCAATGAGTGATCAACTTGAAACAATGCAAAGGAAATACAACAAAGCACGTAACCGGAAAACAATGATGATCTATTTACTCACAAAGTCAAGAAGTCATGAGCTATCAAGTAAATTACATACAAGACATAGGAAAACATCATTGATTGTATTAATAATGAAATAAGAGCAAGCTTACAACCAAAATTCTTGACGTCGCAAGCATTCTCAGAGGATCTAGCCAGCATATTTTTCAAGCATTCACTCTTTGAAGATGGATCTCCCAACATATAAAATCTCTCTCTCACTCATAAGTTTAAACACAAACTTAAAGGCTCTTCTCAACCTTCCACAAGCTATCAACAATCCCACACTTGTCACACCGACACCAGCTATCTATCAAACTCAAAAGCATTGATAACACTGCTCAAACCAAGAAATTACCAACTAGCTGATCAAATCAAAGGTGAGTGTTTAAATAGGAGAAGGAGGCTCCATGAAAGGTGGAAGAGAGAGCTTATCTTTAAGGAAGGTAACGCAAATGACGGAACTGCCATACCGGAGGAGGAAGGGTGACACAAAATATGTCAACAACCAGGTCTGGAGACATCCAAAAGGCCAACTGTTCGAACAAATTCACCCAATCTAGATCATCGCGAGTTTAGAACTAAGCTTTAGCGCTGACATTGCTAGTATGTAATGCATCTAGTCAGATCGTCACTAAAGATAGCAAGTAACCTCATGTTGGAGCATGAAAACAGACTGTCGTGGGAAACAGATGTACTTCCATGCTAGAAGCGCAGCTGGACTATTTACGACCACTGTCCATTGGATATATTAAGTCCATTCTCACGATGAGGCAGAAAACTTAGGAAAATTGGGTCACTTGGCAACACAAAAGAGCATTTTTTTAGTATGAGGACTGGGGTGAAGGAAATTACAAATTACTCTTTAACAGATTCCCCCTAAAGTATGAAGCCCGAGAGAGTGGGAGGGGTGAAATCCTTTATGAAACTCACTGAGCTAGAACAGCATCTAGAAGAACCTATAGGCGCAAGTACAACTGTATCTCTGATAGTGAAATACATGTAGTCTAGGCATGGGTGCAACCATCCAAAAGACATACAAACTAGGTCTGTGGTATGGACGTATCCATCCAGCTAATAAAACCATATATAATGACAAAGGTATGGTCACAGCCATCCACGAAGACTCAGGTATGGTCGCAGCCATCCATCAATGATTCATGTAATGACAAACCAATCCACGTAGCCCGAACCATGTGTAATAAGAGTTCGGGGTCTTGAAACCCAACTGACCATAGTACAAATTCTAGCATGTGAATAGATGTGCTGAGGTCGCGAATGATAGAAAGTTGCTTGATTACCAGTCGATGATGAAAATCGTTAACAAGCGCAAGAGAAGCCACCAATAATGCTAATGGTTCTCAAGGTACTGTCTAGTATAATCCACGAAGTGTGAAGAATGAGCTCAAGATGAACACTCGTGGAATCACCCAATCGGCGAACAATGACGAAAGTCGATCATCAAGTGCAAAGAGCTTGCCATTGAGGCATGCAAGCTCCAAGGTACCAACGGGGATCTCTAGATTAGTCTCCTGTCTAATGAGCTGATCTCGACAAGAGACGATCTGTCATAGGAGGGCCATAATGTTTCCCTCATCAACGACATGAGATAGGGAACAAATGGTAGAGGGAGAAACAGAGTATCAGAGGAGGAGGTGAGGATGTAAATTGCAGAAGGATTATGCTCTTGAACATGTCGGCGACACAAATTTGGAGGGTGGCAGCATTTAGGTACCAAAGGATCGGAGGCTTGATGGAAACAACATGGATCGGATGGAATTAGGCTAAATGGAAACCCAAACCCGTGGAAAGCCAAATGACGATATATCGATATCCCAATTTGTCAACAAGCAAAAGTGTCAATGTTCAAGAGTGACTAGTTGCCACATACAATCAATGATGATTTCCAAATTTTCCCCCACCATTACTAGCAAGTACCCCAATTATTTTTGAAAACAAGCTTGATGGGGATAGCATGTGCCTGTAATATAAGTTTGACCTTCGGTCGAATCCAACCTAGTAATATTTTAACGAGATCAAGGGAGGAGAAGCTCAAGTCTCATCATGGTGATGAGTCCAATGTCGTCAGGGTTTAACGAGTTCGACATAGGTAAAACTCAAAGTCTTTTTCATGTTTAGAGAGTTTGAAAAAGACACAGAAAAGAAAACTCCAGGGGGGTCCTTTTTCATAGATTTGTGTCTCTCGAGCCCGAACAAGTATAAAATAATACTCGAAATAACCGCTTGACCATTACAGTCAAGGAGTACTTTTCATAATTAGTGGCCTCGATCCGAAAATTAGAAAAACAATCGAGGACACGTCGTTTCATAACCAGTATTGGACCTGAAATGGCAAAAGCCCAACAATCTTTTCATGTTTACACGGTTGGAAAAGAGCTTAAAGCAGACCGCTTCTTATTTCATTTAATGAGTCGAAAGGGACAACTCGACTATCTTTTTGTATTTTAAGTCGAAAAAGAGCGTTAAAGAAGACTTTATGGATCAAGCGCACACGAATTAGGACATAACTCCACTACCTATAGTTCTGCACAAAACACGTCAAATGTAAAACCCATTCGACATAAAAGATTAATATATGCAGAAACACAGTTGAAACTCCAATTAACCATGCAATCAAAATGGAAAAACCCCACCTTCTAAAGTAAAGTTTTTAATATTTCAAAAAATTACTATAAAAAGGGGGGGTAATTCATTTGTTTTTACCATTTGCACTATTTGTTTTACCTTGGAACGTTTGGAGCACCAACCTGAGCAAAGTTCTCAAGCTGATTCTTACCTCATCCATCCGTGATTCATCTTGAAACCCCCGCCAAGTAAGCACATTTCTCCCTGGGCTTGATTTTAGTGGTTTTTTTATGCAATTTAGCGTTAGGTAGGTGAATTTAGACGAATTTTTGAATTGAAGTTCGCCTCTCGGTCGTCACAGGAAAGTCGCTCAGGTCCGTGATGACCGAGCGTGATTTACATGCAGCACCTTCGGATCATCACGAGAATCAGATGTATTCTCACTGATGATAACAAAAAAAATGAACAATGAACTAAGCGCCGTCACGGCTATTTTAAAAACAGTTGCGATGGCGATGTCAAATTAATTTTTTGTGTAAAATATGAATCCAAATTTACAAAATAAGCTCTAATTCATTTTTTCTTTTCATGCAGGGCATCATGGTATTTGCTTGGTAGGAACGAACTCACGATGTCAACGATGAGGAAGCCTTTGCTGCTGCTGGGTTCTCAAATGCTTTACGTGCGTGCGGGTTGCTAAAATTCTTCCTTACTCCGCACCTTCGGGCCCAACCCAATTTGTTAGAGCTTCTAATCCATGCTTGGAACCCAACATATGGAAAATTCATAATCTGAGGCAGAGACATTGAGTTCGATGCTACAGACATATATTTCCTAACTGGATTGCCACGTCGTGGTGAGAGGCCGATCCTAGAAGGCCAACAGACCAGGAGCGAATCACTAGACATACTGATCGCATGAGTGTGCCCATGGGAATACAAATCAAAAAGAAGAAAGGTGGCAATTCCGATGGTGGAAGACTTCGTTCTTTCTGTACTTCTATTTATGGTGATGAGGGTAGTGGGCTCCCAAGTCCAATATGAGGCAACAAAGACCCAAATCCAGTTAGCTCTTGAATGCCTCAATCTGACCATGTTCAACTGGGTGGAAACAGTGATGGCCAACATGAAGAGATAGCTTACCAACTGTCGTCATGGGGAGACGAAACAATTTGGCTGCAGGTCTATCTTGATCCCGCTCATGCTGGAGCGGGTGTCAATCTGCAGTTGCAGGATATAGACTTGGACCTGCCCAGACCGCGAGAGACCAGGATCACACGATGGGCACATGTTATGCCACGAGGAGGTGGCAGACGACCAGTGTCGTGGGGGACACTATTCTGTGAGAAGCTGGAACGCTAGAAGATCTTCATCGAGGACTAGCCATATGCTGGTATGGACTTTTGTGGAGACCCTGACATGCAGCTACCTGCTGGCGAGCAGTGGGATGATGGAAGTAAAGCACTTGATCATATTGCTTTTGTATTTTATCTTATATGATGTTTTTTAGATTTTTCATGCATATGTGCTAATGATGTACTCTATGGTATTGGAAAATGTGGGACTAGTGAGGCTCGTAGGACTGGCTCCAGAGGTGTGGAGGGATCGACAGGGCATTAGAGAGCTAGCCTTTGCTCCTCCAACTCGCAATTCGATAGAGATAGTGGCCCAAAATCTTGAGGGCCTGACGGCGGGGATCCCTGATTACATGGGGATCGAGGAGGTCCCCATAGAGTTCCAGATACATACAGTAGGGGTGATACCCAGGGTGCATCGACTATTGAGGTGGGTTGCACGAGTGGTGGTGTGCTATAGGGAGCATAACCCCATAATAGACACCTAGGTTTTATTTCCTACTGATTTTTTGAGAGATGCGTGTCTTGGATGTACGGAGAACACAAACTCTATTTGGACATATACACTTATTTTTTGAGCACCTTGGTGTGCCACATGAGATATATGTATATATATACATATTCCTATCGTTCATTATTGTGTTTTGAATGCTTCTATATACTACTTTGATTACATGTTATGCAAATTTTTGTCTAATGCATGGTTTGTTAATGCATTAGTTAACGTGTTTAATCTTCTTGGAATGTGGTGATATGTAATAAAACAAAAATTCCTTTCTAACAATTTAACATGTAAATACAACCTTAAAATCTGATGATCTCTGACGGAATAATGCCCATTAAGCTGGTGGACAACAAGCTGAGAATCTAGATTCACAACCAATGAACGAATGTCGAGGTTAATAGCCTCGGTCAGTAATTCAATAACAGCACTATATTCGGCGACATTGTTTGTGGTAAAACCCAGACAAACACCTTGAAGGTCTACTAACTCACCGTGAGGATCGTAGATCACCCATGCCGCAGAAGAAAGGTTGCAAGTATTGCGGCAAGAACCATCAACAAAACCAACGTAAGGTGTACCAGACATCTGCACAAGAAGCAAAAAGACACAATAAGTGGCGATTATGACTACACACCAAGCCAAACATGAAACATGCATACAACACACCTACTGAAAACACACGTATGTACAAATCAGAATGCATGGGGTTCATGCATAATAATTTTTTAGATAAAGCCCATTTCGGGGCTTATCGAGAGGGTTCCCTTCATAATCAATTAGCTCATAGGCCCCTTTTTGCAAAACTCACTTTACAATATAAGGTTCGTGCCACATAAGCTCGAATTTGACTACCCCCAACTTATCATTTTCTTGATCATAAAGCAGGACTAAATCTCCTTCAATGAAAGAACGCGTATGGATAGTATGATCGAAGTGAGTTTTCACTCTCTTCTTCTGTGCTTCAGTGGCTAGAGAGGCTAGTCGACGGGCCTCGTCTAGTCGCTCTAGATAGAGAAGACATTCTTCTACCGAAGTAGTGTTGGGGAGTAATTCGATAGCTAATTTTAGAGAAGGGATCTCACACTCAATCAAAAGGGTAGCCTCCAGACCATAAACCAATTGGAACGGTGTGAACCCTGTGGCATCCTTCACTGATGTTCGGTAGGCCCATAAGGCAGAGAAAAACATCAAATGCTAGTTGTATTTGTGCATGCCAATGGTGCGTTGAAGCATTGCAACTAGAACTTTGTTGACAACTTCGACTTGGCCATTGACTTGAGGATAGTATGGTGTTGAGCTATCATGCCGCAAGCCCAACACGGTTGTTAACTCAGTCATCATATGATTACAGAAGTGTTTTTTGTGATCAGTGGTGATAGCCTGAGGGACTCTGAATCATGAAATAACATGATTGAATAAAAATTTCGTTGTTGTGTGGCCGTCCTCGGATAGTGTAGGCATCGCCTTAGCCCATTTTGTGAAATAATCAAAAACAACAATGATATACCCATGCCCCTCGGCTGAGCAAGGGTTACGGGTCATATAATCAATGCCCCATTTGGCAAAAGGGCCAACAGTAATGACAGGGTGCAATGGAGTGGGAGGCGCGTTCATCTTCCATTGGTAGATTTTGCGCTCATGACAAGAGCGGACACAAGAATGCAATCCTTGAAAATAGAGGGCTAAAAATAACCAACACGGAGAATCTTCTAAGTAGTAGCATACCCGGACATGTGACCACCACAGGTGCGAGAATGAAAATCATTTAGTACTCGTTCAGCTTCCTCGAATGTCAAGCATCGGCGAAGAACAGAGTTGGCCCTGAGATGGTACAGGGTGTCCCCAATAATGTGATGGTTGAGAATGATGGCAAATCCATCGTCGAGCATCCTTGGACAAATCGGGACGAATGCAGGACGTCTAAAGATAGACAATAATATCCACGTACCAAGGATCGAGGGTACTAATCAAGAACAAAGTTTCATCTGGAATATGGTCCTCCAACCGAGAGGGCATGGCAACAGATGGCAGAGAGCAAAGCAACTCAGCGAAGATGAGGGACTTCTGGTACTTGGCAATGGTGAACTCCAAGTCAAAATCTTAAAGGATGACAATCCACTTTGAGTATTTCCCCCTTAGTAATTAACGCAACAAAATATACATCATCGGGTTGCAATCAGAAATCACCATCATAGTGCACAATAATATATAATGGCGGAAACATTGGATGGCACAAACAGCGGCCAATGCCAACTTCTCGACATAGGCATAGCGAGTTTCCATATCAAGCAGATTGCGGCTGAGATAATAAATGACATGCTCAGTACCATCATCATCGTCTAGAACCATGCTAATGATGGTATCAGCAACAGCTAAATAAAGAGTGTAGTCCCGATGATAATCAGGGGGACGTAGCAATGGAGCTGAAACAAGGAGGGCCTGTAGGTGCTCGAATGACTCTTGTGCAACGATATCCCAAAGGAAAGGGGTGTTGCATTTTAACAATCGCATATATCCTTTGGCCACTTCGGCATAATTCGGAATGAATCATCGTAAAAAAATTTCTTTACCCTGCAAACTCTACAATTGCTGCAAAGAAACGGGGGGAGGGAGATTCAGGATGACTTCGACCTTAAGGGGATCCAAACGGATACCCTCTGAGGAGACGATGAACCCAAGAAGTATTCCTGGCTCAACACAAAAGACACACTTATGTGGATTTAGCTGGATACGATAGTGTCTGCAACAGAGAAAATTTTTGCGAAGGTGGGTCCGATGGTCTCGGAATTTCGCTGAATGAGTGGGAAGGTCATCCAGGTAAGGTTGCACAATGTGTCAGATATCATGAAATGCGTAAGACATCATGCATTGGAAGGTGGCACCGTCATTTTTTAAACCAAAGGGGAGCTTTTTATAAGCGAAAGTTCTCCATGGATAGATAAAAGAGGCCTTGTGTTGATCTGCAGGTGCAATATTAATCTAGTTGTAACCAGAAAAATCGTCCATGAATGAGTATATTTCACTCCCAGCACACTCATCGATGAGTTGGTCAATGAAGGGTGTAGGGACAATATTAGAGACAATATTAGTCACAGGGACAATATTAGAGACCCAATCTGTGAGTGGGATGGGGTAACTAAAACCAGCCTTAAGAAGCTTTTCAACTTCCGCTTTAATAGTTGTAGCCTTTCGGGGGTGCACAGGATGTAGACGTTGTCGAACAAGTTTAACACCTGGATAGGTAGGTATTTCATGCAGCATGATGCTAGGATCGATGCCGGGCATATCTTCATAAGACCAAGCAAACACATAACGGAATTCATGAAAAAGACTAGTATAAAGATGAATCTCCTCCAGAGTACAAGTTACTCCAACATGGATGTGCTCGACAATCCCTGGTTTAACAGAGATATCGATTGGCTAAGTTTGCGTAATGTTCCCCATATTCCCTTCAGAAGACACTTGATGGATCTGGATAGGTGTCTAAAGGGGTTGGGAGGGGAGACAAGAAGCAAACTGCTCGAGACAAGTAAGCATTTCTCGATGGGTAGGGAGAAACGAGGAATGATGGTGATGATCAGACCAAGGGGGTTCCTCGAAATACATGGTCTCAATAATCACTTCATCAGAAGGAAAAATTTCCTATAAAGGGTCTGAAGAAGCACCATCTCCAATCCAAGGGGACTGAACGTACAAGTTGAAAGCTCTGCTCGAAGGAGCAGGTTCAGAGAATGGAGCCGATGCAGAAACTATTTCGACGTAGTTGAGCTCGGTAGGACTAAACGGCATCTCATCGCCCCAAGATTCTATCTGATCAATGGGAGGAAGAATCCAAGGATCAGAGCGAATAGAAATCATATTAATAGGAGTGATGTTGGGACGTGGGAGTGAAAAAACACCCATAAGGGCAGGATCTTTAAAGAGTCCAGCACCCACACTCTCACATGGAACAGAGGTATGCTCCACAAAAGGTACGTTTTGCATCAGAGGAGGAGGCGAAGAAGGAAAATTGGTCTACTGTGACGATCTTCCCCTGATGAGGAAAACGAATGACACGAAATAGAGATCAAGCCACGGCTTGCATGGCATATGTCCAACGTCATCCTAAAAGGAGGTTGTAAGTTAAATTTGCATCAACAACTTTGACCTCCACTTCGACCATCTTCCCTTCCAGAGTAATAGGCAAGCATTGGAGTATACCATAAGGATGAGATTCTCTCCCATCAAAGGCTTCCAAGGTAATAGGAGACTAGCTCAGAGTCATAGAACTGATAGCCTTCCAACAAGTAACAGACATTATGCAAGTAGAAGCACCTTCATCAATGACGGTATGATGAATCGTTTTAGAATTGTAGAATTGAGGCTTCTGTGATCCATCAAATTTGTAAGAAGAGCTTTGGCGTAAATCACATTAAAAAGACCATTGTCGGCGCGTTTCGAACCAACTAGTGTGGTTCATCATCAGGACAAGTGAAGAAACAGATCTGGCCTAGCATGTTAAATAGACTGAGCAGAGACTCCAACGGCTACATAACGGCTAACGGCTACTTTGGACTATAAGGCGAGGTCAAAATTATACTAATAAATTTTAATATTATTTTTATTTTAATAATCTTTAGATTAATAATATATTACCCTACTTCTATAAATAAGTAAAATTAGGTATAATTATGGTCAGGTTAAAGTTATATTAATAAATTTAATATTGTTCTTTTATTATAATAATCTTAAGATTAATAATATGATATTCTATTTCCATAAATACGTAAAATTAGGTACAATGAGTACTAATGTTATTAGGTTATAAATAAATATGTATTTTAATGGTAAGTTTAAAGCCCTTAAATTATTAATTTATTAATTTATTTACTAAATATATAAATTAGTTTGTTAAGAGAATTAATAATCATGAGGGTTATTTTGAAAAGTAAAGTTCATTGGTATTTATTAATGGTCCTAATTATCGAGAAAAATCTTAAAATTAATAGGATTGTTTATTAAGTAATTTAATTTATTTAATGAGGAAATATATATATATATTTATATATATATGATTTATATTAGAATACTAATTTTATCGTTAATATAGAGAGATGACTTGCAATAAAATAAACTATGAAAAGTATAAATGCAATACAATAAACCAAATTAGAACCAAGGATAAATAATAACTCACTAGGAAAGCATAATAACCCCAAGGATGCATCAAGAAGGTGAAGGCCCCCTTCCAAAGTACTAATCCTCTAACTACATGAAATGAAATTAGAATAATAACTGAAATTATATATATTTCTATGTATGTATATATATATGACAAATGCATTTGTCATATATATATACATACATAGAAATATATATAATTTCAGTTATTATTCTAATTTCATTTCATGTAGTTAGAGGATTAGTACTTTGGTAGGGGGCCTTCACCTTCTTGATGCATCCTTGGGGTTATTATGC
>APFE031098453.1:0-17903 GCA_000404065.3 Pinus taeda
TTGATCTGTGATCTGTTTGTGAGCAGTGTCCTTTTGGTGTTCTGTCTGAGGAACTTACCCTGTAAATTCCTACAATGCCAACCATAGTTAGGTAACAAAAAAGCCTTACATATAAATCATGGCAAAGTCATCAAAATTAAAACTGAAAACCAAAGGAAAATAATTCTTATGCTAAAATGTGAAAGAAATCAGCGAACAAAAATAAAAATAAAGAAATTTAAAACTGGAAAAGAAAATCCAAGTTTCGAAAGATAAACTCAAACAAGAATGTTTATACCAATGTCCCAACAATATGAAGAAAAAATAAAATAATCATGTAATCATTACTTCTTATGTCGAGATTTAAAAAAATCATACCTTGCAGGGTTGTAAGTGTTTTAGGCTTTTTGGATAGCAGTGAGAATAAAATTCAGCCACAATGAAAACTTTCTGTCTGATATCAATCTTCTTGTTTCAAAGCATCATCTTAATCATTTTCTAATAAAATGAATGCTTAAATAAACAAACTAAAGTTTCAGAAACTTTCTGGTGTAGCTGTTTCGACGAAGATTATCGTTGCTTATTGAAATAAAGCCAGGAGAAGAGTATAGGACTTCGAAAATATGATCCAGCAGAGGATTGAAAGCTTCAAATGGAGAACTGCAAAAAATATTTTTATATCAGCACAATTTAAAAACAAAAATGAAACTAAAGTAACGAAATCGAAATTAATGAAAGTGGGTATATGAATCTTGCCATTGGATAATTGTTTTTTATCTTACTTGAAAGGTATCAGTTTTTCCAAACTAGCTGACTTCTTATTTTAATTAACATAAAAAACATGAAGAAGTCAAACTAACCAAAATCTTATAACCCAAAATCATTATTTATTTTATTTACACTAAAACAAGCAGTAAAATGCAAAAATGGAATGCTTAGTGCTCAAGGGAATTGAAATTAAAACAAATGCATCAAAAATGAGAATGAGAATTTGCAGTAACGAATGTTTCTCAAAATATTATAAGTTTCGTATGAACTCCATGATTTTATAAATTGCTTAGAATTAAGACTAAATCCAAGATAATGAAATTTAAATATGAAAGTAGAAAGGTCTTCAATTTCTTATTAAATTATGGAATTATATATTTAAAACGGAAATGTATGAGAAATCGAAATGATTTGAATATGCTGCAAATTCGTTATCAATCACTTTCTTACCATAGTGGTTGCCCAATATTCCTTTAAATTAATACAATGCCTTATCGGAGGATTTGCATTGCATGTAGAGGCATGCGTTGGAGTTTATCACATCGGAGGTTGCAATAGTAAATTGTCGATGAGAGCATATGATGAGAACATGTGCAATGAAATGAAGTGATCGCATCATTAAAGAAATATTATACTGGGGATCGGGGAATATTTACATTGTGCTTCCCACATCGCACATCGAAGATTCGGAGATGTGATGTGAGCATAAATGAAAATGTGATGAAGCGATTGCGATATCGACGATTGGCGAACTTTTGGTACCCAATGTAACACAATATAATTCTTGTGATATCGATATGCGATGAATGACGTGGCTAACCGGTGATCACGATCAGCAATCCTAAACACATGATGTAACAATTCTCGATACGCCAATATGTGATGAAGAGTGGACCCAATTATTTTATGATGAAAATTTAATAGCATATCAGATCCATGACATCAACCCTTTAAAATTATGTCCCTACTTTTATTGCGATTGAATGGACGCGATATTTTATAAACTTGATTTGAATTTCATATCGGGTCCGGAATTATGTGGTCATCGCAATATCGGTAAAGTCGTTTATCGGAGATTGGTGATTCATGATAATGGAAGTATATTCAACTGCAAACCTCCGATATGTGAAATGCGATATGACATATGAGCGAGGTAATACATTGGAGATCCTTTATGAGCAATTTGTTCTCAAAAATGCTAAAAGCTACTTCTGATGAAATATTTCGCTACAAATGGTTGTGAAGTAGATGATGTGATATCGGAATGAAATTATTGACGAAGATGAGCGGGATGGTAGTATTGCGAATATGTATTCACCGTAATATCAACAATATGAAAATCAAATTGAAATGATGAATGAAAGCAAAATTTAAAAAGATGCTCAAGTTCTAATGAATCACAAATAAAATTTCCCTGAACCTGTTGCAAATTTGAAATAGGTTTGCTTCTTACTTCAAGTTTTGAAAACAAATGAAAACCTGCAAAATAAAACAAAACAAAAATAAAATAAAAAAACTAAGGAAAAAAGAAACTAATAATAGATGAGAATGAACTTGTGAATGCGTACTTGGAAGGAAATTCTCTGTAGTTTTTACTTCATGAATCTTTAAATTCTTCCTTTGATTTATTAAAATTTTTCCTTTGTTCAAAATCATCTCATTATTTATTCTAAATCGGAGTGAACAATCAGCCTAAATAAAATCTTCTTATTCATGTTCAGGAAATATAAAATTTACCAGAAATAATGATGAAAATAGTCTTCCTTTTTTAATTGAAACAGCGAATTATTACCTCTGCTTATTCCAAATAGCTTGAAAAGAATCTATATTGTTATAGTCGTTGTTCAATAATGTCTTTAGTAAATGAATATAATGCGTATTATAGCATCAGATAATAAACTAAAGATCCGAATGGGGTAAAGCCACTAATGTGTGCCAAGTGCATACTCAATTAAATTATGTCAATACATTATTCGAAATAGGCAGAGACGTATTCATGGGTAAAGGTATTGCTGCAAGAAATTTTAAAAAGAAAAACAAGAATTAAAACTTTCTGATATGAAGAAAATGTTCCACTAAACATGTATGAGAAGGGTTGATTGCTTTGTTTTATTTTTTAATCTGCAAAACTGTTGAAATAAAAAGAAACAAACTAAATTAATTCTACTGCTATTCTAACCATATACATGAAAATGGCTAGGTATAGTCATATTTCCATTATAACTATTTTCTCATTTTAATTGTTGCATGTATGTACAGTTCAACCATTAGTAATACAAATACAAATCTAACTAAACTAAGGAAGATAAATCTATAAATAGAATTTACAGTTATTGTTAGCAACTTAACTAAAATCTCCTTCTTTGAAATGTCTTTTCCAATTGAATACCAATTGGATCATAAAAATCTGGATGGATTTCTATTAATAATTGAGAAATGTTCAAAAGAGGAGATGAAAGGCCAGATTGTGGATATGAACTTTTACATTGAAAGGCCTGGAAAAAATTATTAGTGTTATGTACAAATGTTAAACTATTAACAATCTTCCTTGAAGGAAACTTTCCAAACAGTTTTCAAATACGCTAATGAAAAATAGATGGAAATCTTTCAAATAAAATGGAAAATTATTGATTGAATTGGATTGTTGGCCGGATTGTAAAAATACATTCTGTTTTTGACATTGTCTTTGAGAAGATAAAAGCTTTTAATGAAACATTAGCATTGATTGAAATTGAAATATTAATAGCTTTTGATACTCTTGATTATAATATGAAACTTCAATTTTCCAATAGGGCGATGCATCAATTGAATGTTTGATAGTAAAGTGCTTAACATGCCAATGTAAAGTATCAAAAATCTGAAAAATAAAATTAGAATTAAAATCTGATTTTAAACAAAAGAAGTGAGGAAACAAAAATAAAATGAAATCACTAATGGTACAACTAAAGTTACAGCACAATTGGGATCATTTTGAAATAATTTAATTTTTACAAGGATTGGCTAGAATTATTAAATTTGAGTAAATGTCAATTCCAACTTGTGAATTAGAAAACGAATTGTGATTATGAGGAGGAATGAGAGATTGATCGTGATATGAATCATAAATTGGAACGTTTTCTTGAATAGTGAAATCATGAAAATAATTTGTTACTTTAGAATGAAGATTAGTTGGAATATTTTCTAAATTGAAATGTCCCTCATTTTCAGATGTTGTTTGAATTTTCTCATGAGGATAGTAACCAACACCGTCAATGTCAGAGTAATTATCATAAACAACTTCACAATATTCTCTAAAATTCCCTTTGATCTCGTCTAATATATCAAAACAAGGAGGAATAAAAATTTCATGTTCATTAATGGCAAAAGAATGATCAATAATTGTTTCTCTATCTTGATAAAAACTTATTGGTAATTCATTTAAATCATCCTTTTTATTTTCTGAAATATCGTTAATACCAAGAGGGGGAAATTATCATCATTAAAAAGATCAGGATAAAGGGGAAAATGTGAACCTAAAACAATGTATTTAAGAATATCTATGTTTAAGAACTCTTATGCATTATGGTCATTGTAATTTTCAGATTGCAGATCATTCCTTTGCGTACTCATGCTTTTTTGAAGAATATTGTTTTGCTGCTCTGATTTCAGCATTTTCTTTTCATGAAAAAATTCAGAAATTTGTACAGCAATTTGCGGGTTATTATTTATTTTGATTGCTACTTGTACTTGATAATTTGCAATATGATTTTCCGAATTCACTTGAGAGTAGCTTTCAGATTTCAATGCGGCTCTTTCTTCGAAAACGTTGTTGTTGTCTTCTTGCATTTGATAAGAAATATTTTCTAAGCTTTGTGAAACCACTTCATCATAATTTATTTGCACATCCAAATTGGAATTCTTATTTATGTTAGAAGGGGATGAAACAAAGCTTGAACTAATTTCATATGAATTGGGAATGGAAGGAAGAGAACAAATATGTTCAAACCAATCTAGTGATTCATTTTCTATAGGTTTATCTCTGATTTTGAATCTTAAACAATTCAAATGAAATCAAATATTAAAATCAATAACAGACTCATTTTCAAACCTTCGTAGATATTCAATTTCATCATGTACATGTTCATAATAATAGCTACCAAATTTAGAAATGAAAATTGTAACAAATTGATCCCAGTTGTGGATTGAGGCAACCAGAAGAGTTCTACACCAGTTTCTAGCTTCTATCACGAATGTGAGAGTAAAAATTCTAGATAAAAAGCCTTCATCACTTCCTTGAAAATCATAATTTGAAACATTTTGAATAAATGGAAAGACATGATTAACAGCAAAAGAATTTATCTTACCATTGAACTTTTATTGAGACAAGAGTCTTACCACTTTGGATGGAGTATTGGAAGATGCACGTCCATGGATACAACTCCAAATTGGAAGCTTAAGAGGAGCCATCATAATTAGATAAAGTGTTAAAATTGAAAAGACTTCAATAGACAAAAAGTCTCAGGCCCTCCTTCTAGCACCAAAAATGTTGATGCGTCGAAAATATTTGCAACAACAATGGGAGATAACCACCCGGTCCGGACCTTAAAGCAGCTCCTTTTCCGTTTGGTGTGGTGGCTCCGACTGGTTTAATTAGGCCCAGATACCTTCTCCATGTCGCTATTGGTTTATGATGTATCTTTAACTACCAATAGATAGGGATATTAGATCACTTCTTCTTGTTGATCAGGCAAGAGAATGATCCTTAAGCTAATTTGGGTTCAACCAAGCCACAACTAAAATTTTGCCTCTTTGAGAAGAGGACTTAAAAGAATGTAAAACTTACTTAAAATGCAAGCTTATTCTATAATGCGAGCAAAAAGAAACTAATTTTAATCCTATCTCAATTAGGCAGATATAGATCTAACCCAACTAAGAGTAAAATAATTAAAGTATTGGGATTTAAATATGTCTTGTTTATAATGAATATCAAGTTAATGAAGTAGTTCATTTAACTGATATTATGGATAGCAAAATACATCAGATTGCAGTCTCTTAACTGAAATAATAAACCAACAACATTCCGGGAAGTAATTCACAAAAATGATATTGATTATCAAATCAATAAATCCAATAATTAAACAATAATATGCAGAAATAATTCACAACACATTACTATTTAATAAATCAGTTTTATAAGACAGGTTTCTAAGTAAATAGTTACTAAGAAATCAGAATTTAATCTATAAGATCAGAGATATATAATAACAACATTGGGACAAATTACCCATATTGACATAAGTGCACAAACATGAATAAAATGACACATTCCTGTTATCATAAACATGAAACTAGTATTTGAAATAGTAGTATTAGATATACCAATTTATTGTATCCATTTCTCTGACCTTGGTCTCCAATAATTCTTTACATTGCTTGAACTTTTGTTTTCAAAACTAAAGCCACAATAGTGCAAACTCTGCCCATCATACATAATTCAAGATACAAAGGAAAAATCTTCAATAATCCCCAGATCTGAGATTTTCTCTCCTCCCTCCTACAACTCTAAATTCCTATTACAAAAGTGCTTTTAGAAGTCTAAAATTGCAGAAGATAGCAACCCCTTGTCGCATTTTGCAATCTATTATTTATAATATTTCCAAAAGTATTTTGAGATGAGAGTTCGTTGAAAAAATCTGTCCAATCTAATTTTATTTGCTCAAAAAGTTCAATCTTTAATTGTTGGAGAATTCTCGTTAGTTGAGATCATTTTCTCCATATCTCTTTTACTATTTTTCTGTAAAAAGAAATCAAAAATGAATTAAGATGCAACAATAAAATCAAAATATTATTTTTGGCATTAAAACAAATCCAATCAAATGCAATTAATTAAATAATTGAAAATAAAATATAATTTTTTCATTGATGTTTGGGATGATTTAATTGGCCAAAGATATTATTGATGAATGGATCTGCATTGAGAAGAGGCTTTGACAAATGAAAATGCAGAAAATAAAACTCAGAAAATTGATTTTGTTTTAGAAATTCGTAGTTTGATCTTATGTCTGATTTTTGACCCAATAAATAATCAAATTTGTTAGTGAAACCTCCTCAGAAATGTTCTCTTTGATTTTATCTTTCCAATGAGTCATCTTGGGCCTCATTTGGCCAAATAAAACTCAATCTATGAGCTTCCAAAGTAGATGAGTTAATTATGGCACAATTCTAAAATTTTTGTTGTTGGGCTAAAAAAAATCAGCGTTTAATTAAAAATTAATCCTAAATAAAAATTCTAATTATCTAGTAATTAATTCTAATTTAATTGTTAATTATAAACTAAATAATTAATTAATAACTATTATTAATAATATTAACTAACTAATTAATATTAATAACTATTTATAAACTAATTAATATTAGTCTAAATAATATTTAATTTTTAATTTTAAATTATTAAATTATAATATATATATATATTATATATATATATATATATTATTTAAAATTAATTTAATATTAAATATTAAATAATTTAATAACTTCTTTTTAATATTAATAACCTACTCAGGTAAAGGTGAGTTTTCAATGAACTTTTAAAAATAAAACATAAAACCTTATACCATTGCTTTAATTAATAACTCGTTGCCTTATGCTTATCGGCAATCAGGGTATTGGAGGTATCGGCGATCGGGTATGAAATGATATGTTTCGATATAAATCCCGATCGGATTCCAAATTAATTTATTTTTTATTATTATATATTTTAATGCATAAATTTTATTTTATTAATTGATATATTAATTAGATTAATTAATTTGAAATTTAACATTAATTTTTAAACTACAGCCACTTTGAAAATAAAAAATAAAATAAATTATAGTCATTTTGAAATTATGGGTTCTCGGGATTAGTAATAAATTTGGAAATTGGAGTAAATTTCTAAAATCTCGTTGCTTAATGATTTGGCTATATAAGTAAAAATGAAAAATGTTAGTAAAAACTCATTATTGAACTAATTTATTTACAAAATGCAATATTGTACATTTTATGCATTTTTAACCCAAGTTAGATAAATGATGAGACTTCAAATGAGTACCATTTTCAAACCAGTTGACCAAATGAGGCAAAACAAATATCAATGGGAAGCCTATAAAAAATCGATTCTAACAAAGCAATCAAAACAAGAATCCAAAGAAAATGAAAAATTAACAAAAGCGTAGGATAATCAACTAAATAAAAATCCTAAAAGGTATTTAGCCAAAAATTTTATAGAAAGAGTCCCCATTATTTGAAGTGAAAAAATCAATAATTGGGGGTTGTGTTTTTACTACAACACACCCCCCCGGTTGTCCTTGGACAGGGGCCACAACACAATCCTATTTCCCCATCTACTTCGGGTTCACATTCCTACAACCTTCGTTCCCGCAATCCCTGACTCGCTTGGATTGGGTATTACACCCTCTAATGTTGAGCATAAACCCACCCGGGGGAGGCCTTCCAAGATGTCCAAAGCCATTATGATTGTTAGTGATGATGTAGCTCAGGGAAAACAGAACACCATTGAAAGGGTACTTAGAGCACTGAACACCCTTAGCAATGTTCCCCCATGAAGTGGTTCTCCTCCAACTGTAGGGGATCAACGAGTCCCTCTAAAAAATTAGCCCTTAAGAGACTCTTGAGCTATGAGCCTTGTGACATTATTTTTCTTCAAGAAACCCTAAGTATCTTTGAGACGATTGTTAGGACCCTTTTAACTATCATGCCAAGGTGGCAATTTCAAGCCCTAGATGTTGTTGGGAGATCCGAGGGTCTAGCTCTCGGGATAAACCCTCGAACCATCAAGGTTACATCGGCTTGGGGAGGTCAGGGTTTCCTGGGTATCGATATATTTTTAGCTGAAATGGGTAGAAATCTTTGTATTATGAACATTTATGCACCCAATCACAGTATATTGGATTTATGGCAACAGCTCCTTGAGAATACCCTAATAGACCAATCCACTATTCTAGGGGGAGATCTTAATTTCTCCATTGAACATGAAGAATTTTGGGGACTCTACTCACAGCTGGATCCACTCTCGGATTAGCTCGGCATCCTCTTGGAGCAATATGGTCTTATTGACGTCCCTATGAACAAGAAGCTACCAACCTGGCACAACAAAAGGACTAGAGATGCAGCTCTGGGGAGGAGACTAGACAGGTATCTCATTCATGAAGATCTGCTTACTTCCCTCACAAATTATAGATAGTGGGTGGGCACTAGAGGAATATCGGATCATTCCCCTATTTATCTGGAAGTGGCAGGCTCCTTCAAAAAACCTAGGGCTCCTTTTAAGTTTAATTCGACCTGGTTAAAGGACCCTGAATATCTCAAGTTAGTTTCTGAATTTTAGAAGGCCCATCCCTTACCAAATGTCCAGAGGAAGGCTGAGGGTTTCTATAGTAACCTGATCAAACTCAAGTGATTATCCATAGATTGGGCCAGAAGGAAAAAGGCCAAGGAGGAACATACCCTTGGTGACATTGAAAATTAGCTAGCCACTCTAACGGATGAATAGGGAAGAGGGTACACCTCTATAGCAGAAAAGCTACACCTTGTGGACTTGGAAATCTAGAGATCAAAGATTCTTCTAGATCGGGAAGAAACTTGGAGAAGCAGAAGCAGGGCAATTTGGTTACAAGTGGGGGATGGCAATACAAAATTCTTCCATAAATTTTCAAATGGAAGGAAAGCCAGCAATACTATCTAGCAGATGCCTACGGAATAGGTTCTGATTGCTAAAACTTATAATCAGCTGGCACAGCTAGGTAACACTCACTTCAAGCAGTTGTTCAAAGCCCCACCAGGCACACCTCTCGCTGATATCATTCGCATTGCAGGGCATTTTCCTAGATTTGTGGAACCTGACTTGGTGGAGGATCTCATAAGACCTGTTACTATGGGGGAACTAGAGGGCACCCTGAAGTGGTCTAAGAAGGACAAAAGTCCAGGGCCAAATGGTTGGTCCATGGAATTCTATCTTATGTTCTTTGACATTATTGGACCGGATCTACCCGATGTGATCGAGGACTGTCCTTCATCGGGTAGAATGTATGAACCTATAAATTCCACATATATAGCCCTCATTCCCAAGACAGACTCCCCGCTATCCTTCAATGACTTTAGGCCTATATCCCTATGTAACTGCCTATATAAAATTATTGTGAAGATCATTGCTAACCACATCAAGCCAATCCTATCGAGAAACATCTCCTCAGAACAGTTTGCCTTCCTACACAATCGACAAATCCATGAGGTCATCAACACAGCACAAGAGGCCTTACACTCCATCAAATAGAAGAATCTTAAATGGGTGATGCTCAAGATTGACCTCTTAAAGGCCTTTGATGGTGTCAATTGGTTATTCTTAAGGATGGTCCTTACTCACCTGGGCTTTCCACCAGTTTTTATTGGATGGATAATGCGTTGCATTACATCTGTATCCTTTGGAACCTTAATCAATGGATCAGTCTCCCATTCCTTCCAGGCGGATCAAGGAATCAGGCAAGGGTGTCCTCTCTCCCCATTTCTTTTTCTTATTGTGATGGAAGGCTTAAGATGGTTGATTGCGTTGGACAAAAGACCCGGGAGGCTCAAGGGTCTCAAGGTCATGGAGCAATGCACTCTAACACATTTTCTCTTTGTGGATGACATGCTCATCTTCTTAGATTGAGGCATTCAAGACAACAACACTCTCCCTAAAATGTTGAATCCTTTTTGTGCCGCAACAGAGATGGAAATAAATGGGGTCAAATCCACTATATCTCTCTCAGCTTGTACTAAATATGACACCTATCATGCACTCCAAAACTGCCCCTTTCAGAACCTGACAATGGAGGATGGATTGAAGTACTTGGGTTTAGGGATAAAAGAAGATGGATACAAAATTGCAGATTTGACCTGGTTGATTGCCGAGGTGGAAAGAAGATTAATTATTTGGATCCGTCGTCTACTATCCAAAGCAGGTAGACTGGTGCTCATTAAATCAGTTCTTGAAGTAACACTAGTCTTCTGGATGTCTTTCGCCTAGATCCCCCAAGGTATATTACAAAGGATTCAGCGAGTTTGCTGCCACTTCTTATGGAAGGGTCATAAGGAGGGAAAACCCTATGCGTGGGTCAAATGGAGTAGAATTGCAACTCCCAAAAAATGGGGAGGTTGGGGCCTCATGAACCTCTCTGCATTTTCTCAAGCACTTGCGACCAAATTAGGATGGCTTCTCCTAAAGCACAAGAGCCTTTGGTCGGAGGTGGTTACCTATAAATACATATGGTCACGCACAGTCATGGACTGGTTAAGGTTACCTGCTTGGAATAGGAAAGGAATATCAGTGATTTGGAGGGTTGTTATAAATACCCTTCCCATCATAAGAAGGGTCTTACTTGGTGGATCGGCAATGGTATGTTTTTCTGCATTGGGACTGATCCATGGATTGGTTGCAGCAACTCATACCATCTCCCTCCTAGCTTGATTGCCTTCCTAAATCATAATGGAGTGGAAAAAATCACACAGATTGGGGACCTATACAACACCACTACATATACCAATGGAGGCCCTGGATATACCAGATCAGTGGCATATGGAGTGGAGGAGATATTCGGTGACTTTAATTGAATCCCATGTGAGACTAGGGATGAGGATGATGAACTGATTTGGGGTTTTGTACATAAGGGGATATATACTCCAAAGGAACAGGGTTGTGGTGGTGGGATTATCCTCCATATATCTGAGACACAATATTTCCATATTTGTATGGGGTTGGGAGATGGCACAAATAACTTTGCGGAGCTCCTTACACTTTGTCATCTTTTATATTTTGCTATAAACAAAAACTATAGACATTTACAAGTTTATGGGGACTCCAAGATTGTTATTATTTGGTTCAATTGCATTTCTACATGCCATGCATACACACTTAGAACCATATTGGATGATTGTTTGTTTTTAAAACACATTTTTCTCATGTTTCATGTGCTCATATCTATAGGGAGAGCAATGAACCCGCAGACCAGCTTTCAAAAGAGGCAACGCATCATCCTAGAGGGGAATGGTTGATTAGGGAGCACACACCAGAATAGATCTACCAGTATTTCCATAGACCATACATGGATCAGGAACTGCAGAGGGTTGGCAAGCCCTATCTTATATATTTATGTTATTTATTTTTTTTCTACAAAACAGTAATCACCATGGGTAAAATTTTGAAAAATTTTGAATATGAAAATAATAATGTATATGATCAGATACTATCAGCACATCCTTCTCTCATTTTTTTGTATAGATTTCTACAGTACAAAACAATTCTCAGATGACCACGATCACTTTTCTGCATCTACCTATGGCATTTACAACATGTAATTTTCCTTGATAATGAAAATTATGATATTTTTCCCTAGGAAAAAAAATGTTTCGAAATACCTTAAATCTGAAACAAAATTCTGAATTTTGGAATAAAACATTGAATATTTGACAATAAAGAAGAACAACATTCAAATATTTGTGGAAACCCCTCAAAACAGAGCCTTTATTAATATGAAAAAGAAAATGCTTCAACAATATATAGGATAAAATGGCTTTTCCTGCCAATGGGCTATTGACTCACTGGTGAGGTGAACAAGTGTATTGTTGTCCACCAAGGTTCCATTCTCACTTTGATCTAAAGGGATTATATTGGGTGCATGTCCTGAGAAATTTTGGCAGAATATATAGTCGTCAAGTTCACACCTTACGCCAATGAAACCCTGCTCCATGGTGCATGTCCTGAGAAATTTTGGCAGAATAAATACCCCTCAGATTTCACACCTTGCGCCAATAAATACCCCTCAAAATTCACACCTTATGCCAATGAAAGTTTTCTCCATGGTGCAGCGACTCGAGGCACATTTTTTGAAGCATTACCCCATAATGCTTTCCTAGATAGGTTTAGATGTGAATCCATGCCTGTCCAAGAGGAATATGGACACTGCACTTGACCTAGGAATCTGTTTCTCACAGATTACCCACATGAAAACATTCCCAATTATACTTTTCTATCAAGCTTAAGATCCCGTCTAAAGCCTTCAAGCAGGCTCACTTATCTCTTGCCTGTGGGATAGCCAATTTTACACAATAAACTTTATTTTGTTAAAATTTCAAATTAATGCCACTAATTTTTGTTACCCTAAAGCTGCCATTCAACCTTAAATTTATCTTTAAACCTAGTTGACTCTTCTAACTCCAAACTGATTTTTCTTAAATCCATGAAGCCTATAAACATGTGGCATGAATAGTTCAACGACGTGTGAGAATTTGTCAGTAGCACCCTAGAAATAACAAAGATGGAGATTTTCCCTCCAGCGTGAGGCAAACTTCTAAAGACAATGTTAATGGATTCTGACCTTTTAGTCGGAATGGGCAAGACATACATTAGTCCTGGACTTCTCACAGTCTCTGTTTTATTCCTCTAATAAGTCTCACATGAAGCAACAAATATTTTTCACCTCTTATTAGAGTCCATTCTAAAAGAAATTACTCTTGTTGTTATATGTCTTAAAGAAGCCAGTGTGACTAGCAGCATGTGAGAAATGGCATTCTGCTATGACCTTTGTTTTGATTTGGAACTAGGTACAAAGTATATAGGGTATCTCGATAAGTGTAACTCATGTAGGAACTTCTTACACATGTAAGGTTTGAATGTGTGAGAAGTGGTTCAAAACAACTTTTGGTGACCATCTAGTAAAACTGTGAAATAATACCATCTTGTAATTTCACTTAGTAAATAAAAGTGAAAGATCAATTTCACTAGATCTCCTAACTCTTAAAAATCTAAATGAAATATTCTAGATATTTTCAGAATATTAGTGATTTGTATTTGATCTAATCTTAGTTGTACACATAATCGTTGAGAAAAGGTGTTGCTAGGATTAAAGAGATTAGTTGCTAAGATAGGGGAGATTAATTTTCTCAATTAGAGTGTGAGAGCATAAATAGAACAAAATGAGAGAAGTTGTATGCAAACATTTTTGGACATCAAAAAGACAAGAGACCAGAGAAATATCAGTTGAGCAGATTCAAAGCACAAGAGAGGAGCCAAGGTCATATCAGAATCCATATTGAACAGTGTTGTACATCAATTCAGTAAAGTGTGGGTTTGAGTATCCAGCAAGGAGATAGAGAAAATATGAGTGTCCAGGAAGCTGAAAACCTCAGTTTTGACGTGTCCTTGTAAGTTTTGATCATTAATGATAAGATGATTTGAAGGGCAGAATTATGTGTGTACTTGAAAAGCTATTTTGCATCCACTGTTTAGGTTTTCCAGTTATATGTGTGGTTGTTGCATGTTTAGAACTTTATTCAGTTATTAAAGTAATTCAAGATCTGAGTTATTTGAGAAAGAAATACAAGACAATTGTCCTCTTGAATTAGAAAAAATTTACATGGTATAAGAGGATCATCTCTAATTGAGATCCTCAATGGTTTACAGCAATAGATCAACTACCAGAATCAAAGACCAGCAGTTAGAGGGTTTCATTATTGTTGCTTGAAGGACTAACCACTCTTGTGGGTATATTTTTGTTGTTTTATTTTCATATCTGAAAAGTTTGTAAAATGGTTCTTAGAGATGGCAACATCAAGTCTTAGATTTGAGGACAAATTAGATGGTGCCTCCAGATAGGTGTCATCAAAAGCCAAGGTAACATTGTTTTTAAAAGAAAACGATCTCTAAGATATTGTCAAGGATGTTATAATTCAGTCTACAGATATGCATGAATTGGAATCACACAAAAATAAGGAAGTGAAGGCCCAAATTACTTTAGGAAAGGGTCACCAAACCCTGCCTCAGGAAAAAATGACGAACTCTGCCTCAAGAAGGTCAAACTGCATATACGATTGAAGATGTTTTCATGTACGATTGTTGCAACTATTGGTGTGGAAGGTGCAGTGGTTGTTGGGAAATTACTGAGCGATATAATCTTAACCTTGGCTATGATGCTGACTAAGGTGAACACATTGATAAGGTGAAGGCAAGGATTATTGATCCCCTGAAAGTGATCAGAGTTGTTTTGGTTGATGTTGCAAGTGTGTCTTCATTGTTAACCACAATAGAGTGCATCATTTTTGTGATTCTGAAGGATAAGAAGGAAGTCCCAGGTATAAGAGATGATATAGGTGGCATGGAATACTAAAGAGCATATCTAGACCGGCGTGCCTTCTGCATGGTGTCCTGTCCCGAAAGTAGGGTTAAAGTTTAGGTTGTTTCTTGTCCTAGTTTTGAAGGTTAAACTTCGGGTCAATTAGTTTGACCCTTGTTATTGTATCGAGAATTACATTTCCCATTACTGGGAGCAATTGCTTGTGTATTCAAACTAACTTAAAGGAAAATTTGTCGATTGAAGTGCCCTACAGTTCTACCACCTACCTTTTCTATAGGTAAAAATTGTAATCAAGGAGAGACTGGAGAAATGTTTTCCATTTTCACCTACTCGAGATGATAATTTATTCAAAGAGATAATTTTTAAGAAGAAGAAAAAATACATGTTTTAGGCAAAAACCATGGAAGATCGGGCCTTGAAAAATCCATGGAAGATTGGGCCTCGCAGAAGGAATGGTTGTAACTGCCTAGCTTGTAAACATGTCTTATGGTGTGGAAGGGTTTTTGCCAGAAGCACCTCACCTGTTAATTCTCCACCTTACTCCCCAAGGATAGTGGAGTTAATCATCTATGTGTAAATGTGTGCACCAGCTAATGCTCCTTGAACAATTTATCTGTTTGCTAAAAAGTGTCCCAAAATGCTTCAACACCAAATTGTTCCACAAGTGCTTGAAATTTGAAAATTTCCCACCAAATTGTTTGAAAAGTGCCCTATTGATTTTTTATTTATGTAATAATTACATAATTTTAATGTGTTAATTAGGATCTATTGATTTAATATTTATTAATTATTTTATTTTGTTTAATTTAATGTGTTAATCCAAATTTATTGATTCAATATATATTAATTATATATATTTAAAAAAATATATCTTTATAATATAAATAATATTTTTAGTAAAATATATAAATTAAAAAATTGAGATGTATTGTCAAAATTGTTAGATATTTGGAGGGAATGAAAGAACTAGCCCAGCCTTAAGTGCTTTTATGGGAGTCTGTTGGAGGGAATCTTTTATGCTAATATTTATCATTGCATTCAGCATAAGTTGGAAGATGAATCAAGCGGCTTGAGAATAGAAATGCACCAATCTAGACCTGTTTTAAACCCTTAAACATCCACCATAATTGAGGCAATGTTGAGAGGATTACCAGCTGAGTTGAATTTAGAAAGAGCATTTTCAAGGCTTGAGGTGTAAGTTGGAACAACTATTATAAGTAGAATCTAATGAGCTTATCATGACCTCATTATAAATAGATATGGATTTATTAAATGAGAGCTACCATCTTGGCACATGTTTCTATTTTGAAGATTTTGTTAGATTGGTTGAAGGAATGTCCCACCTCGAGAGTATGTGGAAAGCACAATTGGTACATTACACTCTGAGGTCAACAAATCAATTTGGAGAACACTCCCTTTTTCTCAACCTCCTAATTATTTGAAGGTGACCTTGGAGAGCAGATGAGCTTTTTGATATAGGCTATATGATGAGGGTTTGAAATTATGAATGATAAATAGTTTGAAAAGTCACTGCAAAATCTCTCCATTACCTAATGACAGATCTTAATATCAACTTAGAAAAATATATGTTGAAACATATTGCAAGTAGTTTGTACATGTATGTTTGCTACCATTACTAACCATTATAGAATCACAGTGCCAGAGAGAGGGTCTCAGCAGACACGCAGGTGGAAAATACTTATCTATCACATAAACAACATAATCATGGGCTTTGGTATGTCCAAATATGTCTCAACCCTTGTTGGAAATACTAGGGGGGTGAATTGATACTTCTTACAATTTTTATATTATGTTAGTTAAAAGGTTAAGCCAGAACATAAGAAGTAGAACAAAAATAATAATTTTATTAAGTATAGTGAGGACTTTGATTCTCATTTATAAATATGGGCTTCAACTTGTAATATAAGTTCTTTAATTCTTCGAGGCGCCAACCTTGAATGAGGACAAAAAGCCTCTTAGGCCAATTCAGGCACCAGCCTGGTCAATATGAGGACATCAATCCCCTTAGGTTGAAGCCTTTAACTATACTCTAAAAAAAAAACTTTATCAAAATACTTCAAAATCATTTCTTCAAGATGTCTACCATATAAACCTCTTGTAAAAGCAAGGAAGATTTTACACTCAAGATGCTCATGTCTATTGAACATAGGCTATTTAACGATGATATATGGTTTATGTAATTTGACAAAGACTTTATACAAATAGTGACATCCCCCAACCCATGTTTGGACAATGACATCCAACCATCATCAGATAATGTGTTCACTACCTCAATTGTCATCTTCTATGCAAAGAATGTAGATGACTCGTGTAAGGTACAAAGTGTTTCAAGGACATTTGAAGCCTCTAAGTCATGTGATCAACCATGATGACTAATGCTCCTCTACCTTCACTAGGTCGGATCAAATACCCACTAGATAAGAGTTCACCATACACATCTTTGAGATTGCAATACCATATGCATACAATCAACACATAGACATACATATGTTTATTATTTATTGATCTACGCACATGTTTACACTATTCATACTTATTGCAATTTTACTATGCAATTGCTTCCTCGCATTATGAGAGCCTTGAAGCTTTTGCTTAGCACACTGTGTGATCCTGAATTCTTTTAGGCAAGGGATTATAGTCAACTTCAGGGGATAATGAATTCCTTGGTGGTAGTCTCTTAAGAAGTCTTGAACGTTTCTCAATAAGACTCATGAGACATGCAACATATTAAGGGTTACCTCCAATTCAACAATGACCCTTTCTTTGGCATCAATGTAAAACCTCTCAAAAATCCACACATTCAACCATCTCCTTGAATATCATAATCTAGAGCCTCTTTTGTTGAGAATAATACTGAGAGGGGGGGGTGAATCAGTATTATCAGATCAGATAAAACTTTTCAATTTCATACTCAGATTCATATACGCTACTTCAATGAAGTGAACCAGCGTATACACGCGACTGTGTCTAAAGCAAATAGCGTATACC